>JBBPSI010000091.1:0-95604 GCA_038093515.1 Butyriboletus loyo
CTAGTCAAGTGCTCGCTGCTAGTTATTGTGCGCTATCAGCGTAACAGCTGCTGCCCCCAGCATGTCCAACCCTCTCTCTGGTCTCAATATTCCCCCACTGCTGACACTCCCCCCTGCTGCCACCCCCTAGATCATTATGCTCATGGGAACTGCCATTCCCACACTGCCTTCCCACCCTGCCACAGTCTCCTGCCCTTCAAACTCCCTCTCTGGCATCTTAATTCCACCACTGCCACCCTTTCCCATTGCTGCCTGACACTCCACAGGTGCCCTTACCAACATCTTCATTCCCCTGCCCTCACCTATTCCTGTATCCTCACATGCCCTCAAGAGCATCTCCCATCTCCAACCCCTGCCACCTTCTGCCTTGGTCACCACTCCCTCAGCAGAAGCACAAAATCCTGAAGGCCCTGCTCATGAAAACTTCATGGTTGTGGATGTGCCTGATAAGTGCTCCCTCACATTCCCCTGTGCCTCATATTGATGACATTTTGGTAGTCTTTGAGACCCACCTTCTGTCCCTCAAAATGCCAATCCCACCCCCTTGTGTTTCACCACATACCAGCACCTGCTCCAGGTGGAATTCCCACCCCATATTCTGGAACTGCAGGCCTTCAACCAGCACAAAAATCAGCAGATGCTAATGGAGACCAATGCAGATCTCTTGATAAGCACATCACTGTCTATGCTTCTATTCATCCAACTAATACCTCCATTTCCAGCCCCTGAGGAGAATGCAGCAGCACTTAGGCTGCTTCAGATGGAAGGGTTCCCTGGATTGGAACATTTCACTTTGGGTAAGGAGGATGCCTCCACATCCTAACCCTCCTTCATTCTTACATTCATGCAGAAGCCTTGGGTGCCTACTCAAATCCTCAAGAGAATTCTCTCCCCACTGCTACATATGAAGCACAGCAGCTCAATGCCCCTATTGAAAGGGTCATAAGGAGATACAAAACCTTGTTCTTGTGAGCATGTGATCAGTGGCACAGGGCAGTGGCAAGGGTATTGACAGTACTAGAGAGGTTGGAAGCTAATGAGGCTGAAAGAGATAGGGTAAATGGAATTTAAGTATATACAGTGAGGGACAAAACTATTGCAATGTTTTGCACATTTGGATAGATTCAGATATATCTCAGGAGAGAAATTTGATAAACTCATAAATATATTTGGGTATATGCCCATACATCTTGGCTTCAACATGGTACAATAATATTATATAATCTCCCATTTCTGGCTGAGATACATCTATTTTGGTCAGACATACTCATTGCAATAGTTTTGTCCCTGCCATTCAGAAAAGCACAAAATCATAAAATCTAGTACTTGGTATAGCCCCCTTTGGCCTTCAACACAGCAGCAACCCTCCTAGGCATACTCTCAATCACATTCTGACATACCAGTGCATCAATACTATTCCATTCCTTCTCAACCCCCTCCCAAAGCTCCAATGACCTTTCATACTCTCCTAGCTTCCTCTTGAGGTGGTCCCACAAATGTTCAATAGGATTAAGGTCTGGAGATTGTGCTGGCCAGGAAGGACCTTGAAATCATTGTCTTTGAACCAAGCCTGGGCCTTCTTGCAGGTATGCTTGGGGTCATTATCCTGCTGGAAAATGATGTCATCTGGGGATTTGTTGAAATATTTAATACTTTCTTGGAGGTCCTCCTCTAGAATCTTGATGTAAAGGTTCACATCCATTCTTTCCCCATGCATGACAGAGGCCCCATCTTTGAACCACCGTCCTATTCGAGCCTGGCTATCTTTTCGATAGGCACTCCTGCAGTACCTCTCCATCTGTCATATGATCCAGATTGTGGGTGCCTGCAGCAGTGCGGCCAGGGATCGCTGGGAGGGGCGCATTCGTTGAGGGCGTCTTTGGTGCGGGCGTGGATGCCGAGGTATTTTATCGTCGGGCAGATCCGAGTCAATGCGTGCGTAGGGTACAAATGGCCGTTTTACTCAGCGCGCTCGTGCGGCCTGTCGTACCCATCCTGTCGTCTGCATACGCGCGTACTCGTTGCGATACGCGGCTCATCTCCGCGCTCGCAGAACAGGAGAAACTCGCCAACTTGAGCTTTCTAGATACAGACTGTTTTTTTTTTCGCTGGACGATCATGACTTTGGCGGTCGCCATCTCGGCGTCCCCTCAAACTTGACGAAACTCGCTTCGTGCGCACCATCATCGAAGTTATGCACAACGCTCTTTTTGAGCATCCCCGACGAGCACAAGGTGTCAAGCCCTCAAAATTCAAGGAGGTGAATCACCTGTGTTCCGTTCGGAATGCGGGTTTGTTCGACTTGATTGCTCTGGTCAAGGTGTCTGTTCGCATCGGCGTCTCGTACGTCATGTGTCCTTAGTGCGGTCGGATGACAATAACAATAGCCAGCCTGAGATGGGAACCTTGACCTGATCATCAACGTGTCTCCCTATCCATGTGACGTCCTATGGGCAATCGTAAGTTTACGGCAGTTCACCCGTGTGTGCCACTCGTACGTTTTGACTGTGGGAGGTACGTACGAGACGCAGCTATCGCCACTTTGTGTTGACCCAACCTACGACGAGTGGGCATTAGCCGGCGAGTACCACGGAGTGTACGCAGCGCCCGGTGCCGTCTTCCTCGTATCGTATCATCGACCCCTCATCGATCGTACTTTGGAGACATGGACCGCACACAGGTGATGCCACGCTCGTCTCTGCTAGCCGAAAGAATGTTGGCTACTCGAGCGTCCCAGTCCCAAACCGCCCGAGTCTCTTTGTTGTCGTGGACCCCTGCTGCGACGGACAGCAGTCCCATTGGACATGTGATTCCGCCTGATAATCGATCCGCCGGGAGACACGACACGAATTGACCATCGTCCCGTTACCAAGGCGTCCTGGAGAAGAATTGAAAATGCGGTACAGGAGCAGGCACAATGCATAGAAATTGTTTTGCCCGTTGGAACAGAACGACCGATCGGATGCATGGATACAATTAATTTAACTTGAAATGGAGACAAAGCTCGTACGTCGGACGGAAGTGATCAATAATTAGAACTTTGTGGTGCACAGCGTGGTCTGAGTATAACATCCTCCCTGGCTAAATCGGTCTTGAGGACTCCATCAAGGTGGCCCATCTAAAAGTCGGGACTCCACTTTGTACGTCTTTTGTTACATACTACGTTCAGGAACTGTGCTGGATTTGGGTGATCTGTGGTCGACCTTTCATATTCGTTCCTTGCTCCACCATCTTCTACTTACGGCTCTCAACGGCTCTTGTAAGGTACAATCGTTACACATTGTACTGTATTTCGATCATGTTACTGAGATTGGGCAACGTAGCAATGCTGTCGGTGCAGCCCCGAGAGAGTAGCATGTATATAGAAGAAACCTAGAACAATGGATAGCAAACCCGGGACCCACAGCAATTTGCCATGACTTCGACTGCTCGGGCATGACGAACCCACGTTCTTCCCAGCCATGTAGAAGACCCTCCCAGACCTCTCTTTCATCGTAGCGGGCAGCTTTGAGCACCTTGAGTTGTACGCCTTTCGAGATCGCGAAGGGAGGGTACACGAGGCCCATACAGTCCTGGCCCGGGAAATGCCGGGCCGTCCCTATTATTGAAAGACAATGAAACTCGGTCGCCAAGCGAACAATAGACGAATTGGCACCACCGCGACGAATGGAATCTTGTTATTTTCGACACAATGGACAAGATATAAAGGACTGAATGATTCATTCGTCTTCTCTTCACTTCACCCCCTCCCAGGCCGCCCCTTCCTTGACGTCTGTCGCTCTCCTTGCCGCTCGCCCCCGGTCCATCTACCTCGGGCTCTTACGATCTTTTCGGTCGTCTTTGTCGGCCCTTTTTTTTTTTTCCATCTCACCTCGCTGCGCGAGTCCAACTTTCTACTCGAATAATTCCAAATCCCATCATGATCACGTCCACGCTTCTCTCTCTCCTCCTTCCTGCCCTCGTTTCAGCCCACGGTTATGTCAACAAGGTCACCATCGATGGCACAGTTTACCAAGGCAATTCTGTCGGGACGACCTCCGCGATCAGTTCTGTCATTCGTCAGGTCAATACGAATAGCCCTGTCAAGGGTGCAACTAACCCCGACATCAACTGTGGCTCCGGTGCCCAGCTAGCCGCAAACGTTGCCAACGCCAACCCTGGGAGCACCGTCCAGGTTTCTTGGGTTGGTGGTACCACCGGAACCTCCCCCGTGAGTGACATTCTCTTTCAGTGACGTACCGAGGGCGCGTACTCACCTATTTGCAGTGGCCACACAACACAGGTCCGATCATGCACTACATGGCCAAGTGCACTGGTTCCTGCGCAACTTATAGCTCGAGCGGCGCTCAGTGGTTCAAGATCTCGGAGCTAGGCTACGAATCTGGCAGCACTAACACCTGGTCCCAAGCACAACTTCGTAAGGCGTTTGCATTAATCCTCTTGTGAAAGTAACGTTGACACACATTTTAGAGTCTGGTTCCCCAGTGACCGTGACCATCCCCAGCACTCTTGCTCCTGGAAACTACTTGCTTCGTTCTGAAGTCATTGCGCTCCAACTTGCCATGACCCAGGGCGGTGCAGAGTTTTACCCTGCCTGCATTCAATTGTCCGTCGGTGGCTCTCAAACCGGGCAGCCCACGAGCAGCGAAGAAGTCGCTTTCCCCGGTGGTTACTCGGATACCGATCCCGGTATCTTGACCCCTAACGTAAGTCCGGTGTGGGATGCGTTTTGCCCACGTTGTTGACTATCCTCCCCAGATTTACAATCCCGGCTTTACTTACACTTTTCCCGGCCCAGCCGTCGCTGCGTTCGTCTCGGGTGGATCTGGCGCTGGGTCCTCGAATAGTTCAGGATCGTCTGCTCCCGCGGCTCCTTCCCCTTCAACCGCGCCTTCGTCTGCTTCTTCCCCGGCCGCTGCATCTGCCTCCTCAGTACCCACTGCACCTACGAATGTCGGAGGCAATGCGCCCTCATCAGCTACCTTGTCGACTCCTGCCGTGTCTGCTTCATCAATGCCGTCTGCCCCTGTAAATGTCGGAGGTTACTCGCCTTCATCAGCTGCCTCAACCCCCTCACCCACTGGAGGATCAGGATCGACGTGCATGCGCCGCAAGCGGTCCCTCCCAGAAGTCACCGTGGAGGGGAAGCGGATGCACAGACGTCGCTACCGTACCTCACACTAGTTGCCTTTTCTTCACCCTCGCATAGGGGATCGACGCTCTCTCATGCTAATGCTGTGCCTCTAGATGGGGTGTGGATATGGATAACAATAATGATCTGTAATTGGTCGAGGGTGTACATGACTAGTCGTTGGGCTCGACGCTCACACAAGTCCAGCCTGGGGCTGTGCTCTCGTATCGCTCTGTATAAATTGCTCAGGTAGTATCGTGTAGCTGTAGTGCATGGTTATATCGTTCGTTCGTTTACATAGTCCGCTAGTCGATTTGAATTGTATCCATGCGTTCGATCGGTCGTCTTGCTCTTGTACAAAAAAAAAAAAAGAGGACGTGTCGTGTGCTCCGTTGTTGTATTATTGTATTACAATTCCGTTGCAAGTATGTCTCCAGGACGCCGCCTTGGTAACGAAAGGATGGAGCGTGATAGGTTCAATATCGACAGATTCGATCCCATCGTTGTACTAAAGACACGCTGGATACCACAATATATATCCCGTTAATTTATCACGCACACGGTGGCACGACCCGATCTCTGGACCATCCTACCTCCCATCTCCCATGAGCTCGCTTACCGGTTATCATCGCTATTGAATCGAATGTGGGGAGGTTGAGGCCCATCAATGTATCACCAGTCGCTGGTCACCCCCTCCGCGCGCGCGTGCAGTCAAAGTACGAACGATGCCCTAGGGGCCCATAGTTGAACGACACGACAGAGTCGAAAGACGACACGGGGCGCTGTGCCATGCACTTGTAGACCCACCGCGGGGTCTCGAACGTCATACTAGGGGTTTGTGCATGTATCACATACGCCTCCGCGCGGAGGGCTCCAACCACTCGGCTCGACCGCACGTTAGCGGGGGTCAAACCGTCTGCATGATACATCAATTAACGGACAGTGTCCTGAGACTGCGTGGTCGATACCGAATCGATCGCGTGTCACTTACCACTGGCAGTAATTCATGTTCCGGAAGCAATGCTCCGCACCTGTCGAGTCCCGGAGTCCGAGCGTTCTGTGTAGGGTAGCAGTCGTGTCTTTCCTTGTTTTTGAAGCTCTGTCAGGTTGTGCTTTGGGTGGCCTCGGTCCGCTATGATCAGTCCTGTTACGTTTCGTTGATATCAGCCTGGAGGACTGCGGTCCTCTTTTATGTCACTCTCTTGACATCCCATATCTGTCCCGGGGTGTGCCGCGATATGGAAGACGAAGATGTTGGCAGCTTCAAGGTCGCCGTCATGGTGCAGATCGTTGCAGAACGAATGTTGGCAGTGGACCGCACGGTAAGTAATTCGATTGGCGACTTGCAAACGACAGCTTCGAGTGAGGTGGCCGTTTCCAGGTAACCGCTGTAATAGACTAGGAGTAAATAGCGCTGTATTCATCTCCGCTGGGCCAACTCTCTGCGATGCCAATTTGTGACGCATCTCCATGACTCCGGCAGCAACTGACTTGTTAACTCGTCGTGTTTTACTCTCCGTATGAAAAGACTTTTCCTAAAAATGAAAGCATGTCATTGGAGCATGAGGTGCTCGCTTTGCCTCGAGGCGGAACAAAACGCACAGGTTCGATCACAAATTAGGTGCGGTTTGATACCCATACTTCTTGTATCGCATCGTGCCGCTTTGTCGCGTCGTTTTGTAGTGAGCCGCGCCGTGCGACATCCGCCCCCCATCCGTGTGCACGCTTGCAATGCAACGGCTATAAGTACGTCCATCTTCTCTTTACGTTGTCGTTGGAAATCTTTTGGTTCGTGGACGCATAGTATACTGATCTCTCCTTTTCTGCCCCCCTTTTTATTTTTGCACCTCTCAACCGGGCCCGTTGAACGAGCCCATCACTCGCCGTGCCCCCATCAATACCCCCATCCAAGATGATACGCTTTCTCCTCGTCCCCTTTGTCGTGGGTTTATTACCTATTCTCGTCTCAGCCCATGGGTATATCGGGTCCGTGGCTATCGATGGTCAATCATATCCCGGAAACCAGCCGGGTGGAACTATGAATCCGAGTGTCATCAGACAGGTCAGTCCTCGTGCTTGAATGACTCGATTCTGTACTTGACATCGTTCGCGGAGTAGGTGTCAACGATCTCCCCCGTCAAAGGCGCGACTAATCCATCCATCAATTGTGGCATGAATGCGACCCTAGCTGCGAATGTTGCGAATTGTAATCCAGGAAGCCAGATCCAGATTCACTGGGTTGGTGGCGCTACCGGTAGCTCGAATGTGTGTCCTCAGATTCTTTCTCCTTTCCATGGAAGTTCAGTTTTCTTGACAGTGGCCTCACAACGTCGGGCCTATCATGCATTACATGACGAAATGCAGTGGCTCTTGTTCCTCCTATGACTCTACCAATGCCGAGTGGTTCAAAGTCTCGGAACTTGGTGTTGAATCGGATAACTCTACCTGGTATCAGGCCAACATAAGTACGTCACCATGTATCGGAACTGGCCTTACCTGAGCTTGGGCACTACAGTGGAGGGCATGCCTGCAAACGTGACGATTCCTACCAGCATCGCTCCTGGTAACTACCTCCTCCGCTCCGAGCTCATTTCCCTTCAGCTTGCCGTGTCGGTCGGTGGCGCGGAGTTCTACCCAGGCTGCATCCAACTCAGCATTGGAGGTTCAGGCACTGGTGCGGCAACGAGCAGCGAGGAATGCACTCTTCCCGGCTGCTATTCAGACAGTGACCCAGGAATTTATGACCCTACCGTGAGCCTTTCACTCTACTTTCGTAGCCGAAACCTGAAAGCAAGTGATAGGTTTACGACCCACCTTTGACTTATACCTTCCCTGGTCCCCCTGTGGCTGCCTTCGTTGGCAGCGGTGGAAGCCAGGGTGGCGTTCAAGCCTCTGGTTCTACTGGTGGTTCTTCTGCCACACCGACCATAGGGTCGTCCTCACCCACTCCCTCGGCTTCAGGTGGTAAGTTTAACCTTCCACTTGATTCCGCTTCAGCTCTTTCCTACTTTTTTCGTATTTTTTCCTTACCGAACATGACAGTGCCCACTAACACTTCTTCACCTTCGTCTTCCCCAACGGTTGCCACCGCGCCGACGACCACCCTTTCCCCTTCTGCAACTTCATCGGGGAATTCGACTCCTTCTAACCTAGGGGCATCCTGCTACGTGACGTCTCGTTCGACCGAACAATTACTCGCTAAGCGTGAGGGCTCGAAGAGGGGGATGCACAAGCGCCGTCTCGTTCGACGCGGCACCTGATCGTCCCGAGTTCTTTGACGTATGATCGAACGATTCCTCGCTGTGGACGGCAGGTATGTGGAGATGGATGCGTGTGGCAGTTCCCAGATCCTGCATGATTCGATGCCATTGCCGAGGTCGGTAAGGTGCTGTGTGCTCAAGTGGGGCTAGTACCCACAAGCTGGATTGGCACCGTTCCCAACGACACGACGACACTATTTCGCGCAGGCCGCGAGGTGCGCCGCATGCTATCTTGGCTCCTCCGCTTCCTTCCTTCCTTTCCCACAAGGGTGAATCGCATGGTCTGCATATTGCGCTACAGTTCCTTTTACATGGTCATTCATTCATCGTTACGACTAACTTATGCGCTTGATGTTGTACACCACTCTTTCCTAGATCTGTCGCTTGTGTCTTGTTCTTACTGTTGCTGTGTATGTGTTGTAGAAACTGTATCTGCATTGATGCTAAGAATATCGTCAACGAATCTCCGTGGTCGAATCAGAGTCACTGCCGGACCGTGAGCACCGTCTTGTGGTACCTCTGTGATTCGTTTCCCAGCTCCCTGATGAATCCACTGCGTCGTTAGACTACTGATCGAACGGCGTGTCGTAGAACCATGGCGTTTTACCTCGCAGTCGGTGTTGGATTGGTGGCCTGGCCGCTGGTATCATACAACTACCCCAGTTTGTTTTCTCACATCCCCTTCGGCACTTTGCACGCACGCGTGGACAAAGGCAACGTTATCACCCCGCAGCTCTCGACCTTTATCGAGGAAACGTTGGCCCTTGAAAACATCACTGGGCTGTCCGTCGCTGTCGTCCCGAAATATGCAGAAACCGAGTACCACACCTGGGGATACCGGACGGAGGATGGAGATGAAGTGACTCCAGACGTGCGTCACCCACCAGTCTCTGTCCAATCGGAGACGCAGCGTTGACGCTGTCTTCGTGAACTTTTCTTCTTCTTCTTTCCAGACACTGTTTCACATGGCGTCGGTGTCCAAGGCGTTTTGTGCAACGGCGATGGGCCTCCTCATCGACGACTTTGTGAACGGCAACAACGTCACCGCGCTTCCGTCTAGTTTGACCGAGTTAACTTGGCATACGCGACTGAGGGATCTGTTACCCGACTGGGAGCTCATGGACGAATGGGCCTCGGAGAGGGCTAATCTGCGGGATATCTTCTCTCACGTGTCTGGACTACCGCGGTGAGATTGGCTCTGCGTCGTTCGCCTGCATCCTCATTCGCGGGATTCTCTGTAGGCATGATGCTTCATACGGACCCTCGGATACCCCGCAGGAAATGATCACGCGATTGAAATACTTGAGGCCAGCTTTTGAGCTACGAGAGCGATGGTCGTACAACAATATCGTACACTTCTGTTTGGCTGTTTCCGCACGTACGACTAACCGACGGCGATCCGTTTTTTAGATGTATATGGTCGCTGCCCATGTTATCGCGACGTATTCTGGTCAATCGTATACGTCTTTTGTGGAAGGACGCATCTTCGCACCGTTGGGAATGACGTCTTCGACATTTTCCCCGACCAAGGCCGAGGCGTCTGGCAACTTCACTCAAGGGTGGACAAAGGAAGGCCGCAGGGTGCCCGAGTGCTTCACTGAAGACACGGCTTTTGCGATGGCTGGACCAGGAGGGGTCATATCGAATGCCGTTGACATGGTCTCTGCATATTTCTTCCAATGGATATGGACTTTGCGCTCATCCGAATGTGTGTTGCAGGCCAAGTGGATCTCGACATGGGTCGGTGAAGGTGTTCATGACAATCAAACTGTGATCTCGCCAGCCGTATACCAGAACGTATCGTATTCGTACTCTGTTTCCACCGACCACCCGGTTGATCCGGAACACTCGATCGTCGGATATGGCATGGGTTGGTTCCGTAGCTCATATCGCGGGCACGATGTGAGAGTTGGATATCTCGGTCCGTCATGTCCGATAGCTAATGAGACTTCAGGTCGTCTATCACTCAGGGGCTCTTCCTGGGCTTTCTACGCTTGTCTCCTTCCTACCGAGCGACGAGATCGGTATAACTCTGTTCGCAAATGGTGAAAGTAAAGCTGAGACGGTGATGTTGATTATGAACCGCATCCTTGATTCGGCTTTGCATCTGACGAGCACCGTGACTTCCACAAGGTTTGTGCCTTTCTCTAAGCTTTCGGCGCGACTGACGCACGGTCCAGTTCGACCTCTCGCAACGTCACAACGACGGAGTCCGATGCTCAGAATTCGACGTTATCTTTGGATGCCTTTGCTGGGACGTATGCTAATCCTGGTTACGGATCGCTTACGCTATGTAGCCCATCTAGCCCATCCTCACATTGTGCCAAGGTTCGAATCAACTTCTCCATCGTCGATAGCGTACAAGGCAACCCAGGCCCTTCGAGGGAATTACTCGCCGAGTGGCCTCGCGTGTGGTCGTCGCACGTCCGTATGCGGCACCAGGAGGGTTCCATCTTTCAAATCTACTTGACATCCCTATACCCAAACGGATATGGCAAGGACACCACGCCGTTTGAAACGAGCGAGGTCGGCACAACGGAAGGGTTGGCGGAGTTCGTTGTCGAAGACGACAAGGTGGTTGGGTTTGGAATAAGCGGTCTGGTTGGTCAGTTAACGGAGCAGGCACGCAAACACGAGACGGTGCAAGATCGGGCTGAGGTGTGGTTCGATAAGGTTTAATTTTATGGGGGTTGTTCGGATGGAGGTGGAACGTGGTGCACACGGATGGAATTCAACGTTTGTGATCAATTTTGGTACAATGTATCGGTGGCGACCCTTTTGCAGCTCCATCGACGTTCAAAGTCTTTGCGATGGTCAGACCAAACAGCGCAGATCTTTTTTTTAAAATTGGTCGATTGACTGAGTTCCGAGGGCCACTGGCGTGAGGCGTCGCTCCGTTACTTCGAGTTTCATTCTCTTCGATCGTCTTTATGTGTGCTGTACCAATTCTGCCAGTGAGCCCGCATCAGACGGTGCTCCTGATGAGTCCATAAAGGACAACCAGGGCAAGTGGCGCCTCTTGTCTCATGATCCGCCTGGTCGCTGGGCTTTTAATCACTGGCAAGATGAGCCGACGACGTTACAGTAGTAGCCCCAGCAACATCACTCATGGGAGAAACGAGGCCCGGAGAAACCTGCCGGTGCCAAAGAAACGACAATCTGATGAGCATGCGCATGCACACGAACGTCTGTCTGGTGTGCTGCCAGTGGTTGTTGTTGGTACTGCTGCGGCTGCGCATGACGGGTGATTTGAAGGTACCTCAGGTATACATACTACCGAGGGCGGATTCGAGACTCATCGGAAACTCGTGATGATTCAAGCTTCAAGGCAACCACGAGGCAGCCTCGAGGCTCGTCGCGTTACGTTGGCTATGTCGATTGATGGAGGACTTCTAACTTCTCTGCTTCGAAGGGCGAGGGTTTCTCTGATTCTCAAACCCGTTCCAGAGTCTTACAAGCTTTTAGCAATCGATCCGTCCGTTGGCAGGGTCAAAGAAGAAAAAGTCGAATTGGCCCGAGGGTACGAATTCGTTTTGTCTCATCTCTTATAGGACGCGTGAGATTGCCACCGTCGGGTAACACTGTAACAGGCACGCGCGTGGGGCTCCTGGTCAGAATGTACAACACGCCCCCAGCACGTTCTTTTTGTTCCACTGAAAGAGATCCGCTTCAATATTCAAACGAGATAGAATGCAGCCACACCTGCCACGCCTGCAAGGCACGTCCGTGACCCGAACGACATTCTAAAGACTTGCAAGTTACCTGGGACGAGAGAAATGGGGGCCCGCACAATAACCGCGTAAAGAAGCTTAATACCCCCCCTCCCCCGCGCCTTGTCACCGTCCGTCGGACGCTGCATCATCACCCGATTTTTCTTCTGCGCGTTATACGCAAGGTCTACTTTTTTTTCTTGTTTCTTTGATTTGTTTATTCTCTTTGTTCTTATCCCCCTGCTTGGGCCTCTGCGTCAACGGATTTTTTTTTCATTGCAGGCTTGTCTTGCATCTCATGCACTTGCAGTTGTTTTTCCGTCTCACCACCTTGGGTCTAGTCCCGTTTCTGCCACGGGCTCGCGCGCACGGTTATATCGCACAAGTAAACATTGATGGCGCTACATACCTCGGAAATGTGCCCAACGCCCAACCAACGCCGTCAATAGTTCGCCAGATCAATGACATCGCGCCCGTCAAGGGTGCTTCCAATCCATATCTAAATTGCGGTCAGGATGCACAGAACGCCGCCCTCGTTGCGAACGCGAACCCCGGAAGTCAACTTCAATTTTGGTGGAAAGATGGGGACGGCACCAACGTGAGTCTCTTTCATATCTTGCTCGGAGAGGGCAATGGATCTGAATGTCGCGCGTGCAGTGGCCACATAACATTGGTCCCATCATGACGTACATGGCATCGTGCGGAAACGCGACATGCGATCAGTACAATTCTACCAGTGCAGAGTGGTTCAAGATCGAGCAAACCGGCCTTGAACCAGGCAACGTCACTTGGTACCAGCAGAATATCAGTACGTCTGTCTTTGATACGCTCATGTAATTTATCATACTCCCTGATCAGTGAACGGCAGTCCGGCAAACGTCACCATACCATCCACCCTGCAAAGCGGACAGTATCTCCTCCGCCATGAGATCATCGCACTACATCTCGCTACCACAGTGGGTGGTGCGGAGTTTTATCCCTCTTGCACGCAGGTAACACCGTGTATCGCACTCTTTTACGACCAGACGTTCCGACACTTGTCCTTCATTGCAGGTCAACGTTGGCGGCTCGCAAGTCGGAACGGCTTCAGCGAGCGAGGAAGTGACGTTCCCCGGAGGCTACTCAGACACCGACCCCGGGATCTATGATCCCACCGTCTTCGATACGCCGGTTCAGTATACCTTCCCGGGCCCTCCCGTCGTATCTTTCGCTTCGGGGACGTCTACGTCCGGTTCGTCTTCGAACACGGGATCCACAAGCAGCCCATCGACCTCAGGTTCGCCATCTGCTTCGCCGACGCTCACCTCCACAGGCTCTGCGACGTGCGCGCTTCGCCAGCAAACGTTTGCAGTGCACAAGCGAAGGAGCCTATCGCGCGTTATGGCTGCATGGATCAGATCGATTGGCACCTGAAAGACGGGTGCTAGACGGTAATTATTTCTGTTCTGATATGTATGCTGCGCGCTGCGTGGCGACGGAGGTCTCTGCGCGTCTCCGTCATGTCTATGGATATAAGATTCTGAGGTGGCGACGACGAGCGGCCGAAGGTTTAGGTAGTCGAGCGTTACTGTATAGTATACTAGCATCACACGTGTGTAAATCGCAGAGTGCGTCCATCTTTATTCCCCCTTGGCGACCGCGCACCACAGGTTCGAGCGCAATGTGGGACACTGGAAATAAATATTTTTGAGGACACGATGCTCGGACTTGATCGTCATATACTAATACGAGTCGCACCCCTGAGTGAGGGCGATGGTCAAGACGCACAAAATGAGAGAAGCGGTGTATTAAATCCACATAGCTATGCATGCACGTGATTACGCCGTGTCTGAGATGGTAAATTAATCGTGAACTCTGGCTGGACAGCGTGCGTCCCGTCCGTCCTCGCTGAACACGCCGTCCGTGATCTAGGAACGTCACCGTTCGATTAGATTAGGCGTGTCACTGTGGGGAAGAGGAGTCAGGACCGATCCCTTCGTTCGAGGACTCGAGATAAAGTATACTGTCGTACCACAGGCTGAATCCTATCCCCATTTCGGAAAAGAGAACCGGTCCTAGTCTCGGTGACCGTATATATATATATATATAACATATGGCGTAGGCCGCCCGTTGGTTGCCAACCAAATTGTCACCGTGGGATGTGTACGGTGACGCGACCACCGACAATTGGTGCGTCGAGCGTGGTGTTGCCTCCACTCTCCACTGGAGGTCGCATTCACGACGTCATGGATGTATGTACCAGATGACCACGGTCCACTTTCCCGGCGGAAGCTCGAGGGAAAAGGTTGATCGTACTGGCCAAGCAGGGCTATCGTTCTGAAAAGAGGCTCTTGACGGCGATCACGGTATGTCATCTTCTCCCCCACGAGTCCAAACGTATTGTGCACATCGTGACAAAAGATGACAAGAAGTCGACGGGGAAGATCAACTGGCGGATAGGATTATATAGCTTCGGGATCTGTTTGGGGGTCAAGCAACGCCAATGTTTTTTTTTTCTCGTTTTCCTAGGCGTCAAACGTCCGGAACCATATGTGCTGACGTGAACTCGATATATGGACAGTGTTTCCTGACAGGTCGTTACTTACCTTGGCTATGTGGTGAGCTCGGAACACATGGTGTGGAGCAAGATATACATCACTCCCAGTTGAAAAGAATGTAATTGGTGAGGTCCGTGTAACTCTGTTGGTCAACATAAACGTCTTCCCGTCACGGATACTGTAAAATCTAAGATGCTACCTCTTGGTCCTCTTCAACGCAGGCAAGTGAGTTGTAGAACTTACTCTGTTCCCAAAGATCTTTGATAAGTACAAAGTCACGTCATCTTACGTCGTTGCCACACAGATGATCAGGCCAACCTATCGGAGCGTTTTTTTTTCGTCACGGGTAGTCCGCCGCTGAGAGAAGTTTATGCAATTAAGTAGCAACCATGGGATCGGCGTGCCGCTCGTAAGACGCCAGTGGCCTGAATTTTTCGTGGAAAGTGGGCCAAGGAACAAGTAGTCGAATCTGGTGGCAAATATCGACCACCACGATTGTACCCACCGACCCACGGAAGCAACATATGCATGTATGCATCGGAATACACAGCAATCCGGCAGACACCCGCTTCAAATACTGAACATCGGTTCTGACAACGTTGCTAAGGGCAGCTGTTACTGGCTGTCACCCTATTTGATTGGACGTGCCATTTAGACCTATACCTGCCGCCGACCGTGTCCGCGACCGAGGTCATTGTAGGACATATCTTGCAAGGTTCGTTCCATGAACGCTAGGCGAGAGGACCAATCGGTTCCAGGTTGAGCTTGGGCGGCTAACAAGTTGATATGATATCCCGAAACTGCGAGTGTTGGCATGGAGCCAGTCCTGGGTAAACATGCGCAAATACGTGCCAGGCTTCGCCGCCAAGTAGCGTCGCGTTGTCAGCCAAGCCCAGGCATGTCAAAGTACGTCCCATCGTTGGAGAGCTTCGCAAAGGTCTGTCAATCCTGTCCTATAATCACAGAGACATTCATTCTACGTCCTACTTATAGGGTGCCGTCGCGACAGCGGCCGGTGTGACCACCATAGGTTCGTATGGCACGCAAACCCAAGCTTAACCGCTTAAAACGGTGTTGTCTGAATCTGCGCAATACAGGATGTGGTCTGCTTTACTATGGCCAAAATTACCTCATATATCCTTCTGCTTTCCCTCCAGGTTCTCGCACAGGTCCGTTGTCTCCTTCACCAACCCATGGTACAGATCGCAAACTCAAATATGCACAGACGTTGACGTTCCAACCAAGTATGGACTAGTTTACGAGGACCTCCCTTTACGCACAGAGGATGGGGTCACACTGCGCTCCTACTTGCTCATGCAGCGGAAGGAGATATCCCACACCCATGCCTTACAGGTAGGTTGGAGCGACGACCAATCCAACGAAGACGTACGCCTTCTCAACCTTGCCTTCACCCTCGTCACGCTCATCGCCCCGTGCGACATAGTTTGCGGCGACGCGACCTACCGTCATCATGTTCCATGGTAATGGCGGTAATCATGGCCACCGGATACCCTTGGCCAGAATATTTTTTGTCAAGATGCGCTGCAATGTGCTCATGTTATCTTATCGAGGGTGCGTATCCATTTTCGTGCAAGATGATTCCATTCTCATCCTTGTTCTTTCTAGTTATGGCCATTCCGAAGGCTCACCCTCAGAGGCCGGTAAGACACCGACAGTTTCAGGAAAGCCTGAGGTGATTCACCTTTTCTTCACCAGGATTGTGTATAGACGCGCAAACCGCCCTTGACTATGTCACGTCCCACCCTTATCTCCAGAAGACCAGCGTGGTGGGTTCAGGTTCACCTACCGTTTTTGGTCGTTTACGGAATCCCTGCTAGATATTATACGGCCAGTCGATTGGAGGTGCGGTAACCATTCACCTTGCCGGCCGAAATCCATCCAAGGTCTGTGTTGCCGTCTATCCTAAATGTATCTGACATTAAAAGCTGTCTGTCCTTCAATAGATCACTGCGCTTATTCTTGAGAATACGTTCACGAACCTTCCACGACTCGTTCCACATGCCCTTCCTCTTCTTTCACCACTGACATTTTTGTGTCACCAAAAGTGGGACTCTGCGTCAAAAATCCCGTTCATCCCCAAGAGTATCCCAATTTTAATGTTGAGCGGTATTCAGGACGAAGTCGTTCCGCGCGAACACATGCAAGAACTGTGGGAGATCATTACTCGACGACAAGGCACCAAGGTTCAATCAGATCGTGAGCCCAAGGCAAATGCAACGGAAGTTGGAGGTGGCAAGTCCAAGTTTGTTGAATTTCCGGGCGGATCCCATAGTATGTCCCATTGAGTATTCCCTGATGTCTTCCGGCTTAGTTTGTTGTTAGATGATACCTGCATCCAACAAGGGTACTGGACAGAAGTTGCAGAGTTTGTGACAAGTCTTTCACGACCTTGATCTGATAACCTTGCCGAGCACCTGTTCCTAGGCCTGCACCTTCATGCAACTACTTCAATCAGACTCAGCTATATGTAGTGGCACGCTCCAATATCGTATCACCACCAGACATTTTAACTGGTTTTGCAACTGAGATCAATCAAGCGCGATAACGAGCGTTGGACATAACAAACGGCGTACACGATATCCTACCCTTCATATCGATAGGCGACCATAGCTTCTATCCGGTGCACGTCTGTGTTGAAGCTGCGCAACTTGACTTGTTGACTCTTACTTGCCTCGATCGCGAGTGGATCCGTGTCTACCCACTCGTCAGCGGGCACATCAGCAGAGTCATGAGTGTAGGCCAATATGTTGAAGACGGTAGGATCATCGATGATTGGGAGAAAGGTCACCGTGGAGACGATTTGTTTTAGGATGTAACGAATCTCTGCCTGGATCTCTGATTCAGGCTTAGGGAGTGGCCTGGGGCATGGTTGTGTTACAAAACGCGTGCATATATGGAGCGTAGACGTACGGTTCTGCGGAGTCTGCAGGAGGCTCGACAAGATTGATGTCGAACACCCATCTCTCGAGAGGTAACCGGGTGTCCTTTGAGATGATCGCGAGGACCAGCTGTGTGACAGACCCGGTCAGCAGCCATTCTGTGTGCGCGTGAGCTGCCGCCAAAAGAGTCTGTTTATTTGACGCACTATTAACCTGTTTCAAGATTCTTTGGGGAGAGTCAGTGGCGATGAGTCACTGAGGACTATCAAACCCACCTATCAAGGTAGTTTTCCAGTGCGAGGTCCTGTGTGACGAGGACGGTTTGACCGTATTTCTTGACCATGTGAAAGTCATCTGAAGGGTATACGCCCCTCTGGAACAAAATCCTATTGAACGATCATGGTATGGTACGATCTTGTTGGTGGCAGGCATGGACGTACGTGTTGGCTGCATATTTGAAAAACTCTGTGACGAGGTTCGTAGAGCCTTTGAGCGTGATAGCCTGACGGGTCGGTGCTTGCGATGTCGCCATATCGTCGTGTCCACGAAAGAAATGTTGGAGCGTGCAGCGCCTTGTTGTGCGTGTTGTTGGACGCGAGGGTGATCACGTGCAGATATTTAATTTCAGGGGCGTAGCCAAACAACATCGAGCTCGACTTTGATCGGCTACTTACTACCGTAAACGCCAGTACTCGTCGCTGCGATTCGAGTTACCTTGGGTGATGGTAAGGTGGGCTTAATTCGAGGGTACCTCCCATAAATGGCAACTTGATACAGCTGAAGGTCGGTTAGTTTGGGGCATCAGTCCATCCTGAAAGATTGGCGCTTTCACTGGCGGGCCGTTGGTACGCCTCTCGCAATATCGATGACTTGGATTTCCAAGTCTTCTGACATCTACGAACTCGACAGCAAGCGACGGGGTGACTTACTTTTGCGATAGCATGTAGCGCTCATTATGGACTCGCATACAACTACGTTTCTGGAACGCATCCAGCCCTCCTCTTGAATCACCTTCTCTTGCTTGACGCGCTCTACATATTTTCCAAGAGCACTCGACTCGGAGATTCGCATGCCTTTTTACCTTGTCGTGCTCACAGACCCCGCTTCCCCTGGAACTAAGTTACTCGTGCAGCCAGTCCCTGACCGGATCACCGGCAAAGACACCGGGATCATTCAAGGACGGACGGAGTTCTGCAGGCCTCTGTTCAAGGCTGCGAACAGCGTTGGTCGCGAGATGACACTTGCTGCGTATTACAGTGCTTGAACGTTGTTCCACCCCATCATCATTCGAAAGCTCTTCGAGCAGGTATGTCGGTCGTATCTGTCGATGCTCGGTGACGCTGTGACTGATCATCCGGCTTTTGGACGACCTCCGTGTGAGCACTGAACTACGTCAATCATGTTGTTTGCCGTCGATCATGGCATGGCTGAATCTGTCGGATGTCGGATGCAGAGCCCGATTTGTTTTTTGTTTTTGTTTTTGTTTTAGACAAGGGTCGGTATCATTATGTAGCGGCTATTTAAATAACCGGTCCGAGGAAAAATGCTAACAGGACGTGCGGGACTCAGTGAGCTGTCACATGTCAGGCAAAGCACGGTTTGTAACTTTTGCGTGTTTAGAATATGTAACGTTCTCTTGCATCAGGACCGAAAACCGCTGCAACTCTACCTGACTATCGTTTGTCTGCCAAGTATCGGTCGATTCCGAGTCGAAGAAGTGTTTATGGCGGGCTCGGCAAAGGACTCGGGGACATGTGATGGCCCTTGAGCTTGACGTGCCCCAAAAAATGAACATATACCTGACAATTCAACAACGAGGGTTGTTCAAGTAACCTTGTCGGTTCTTACCTGTGAATTCAACCGGGCGGTTCCGACTATTAGTTTTTGTTGGCAAGCGTAGAGCTAGGTGGGTCTGCAAAGTTCAAACTCCAACACCGGAACACCGGCGGCATAAGCGGTCCCGACACCCGGCAATGTCTTAGATAACTTCGGCTCGGGCTATCATCACAACTCCGGGCCCAGAGGCGTCCCGGCGCCGATCCGGGCTGGTAGTAGCCAAGCAAAGGTGGCCCAAAACAATTAGTACACCAGGGCCCTGGCGGGAGCTCGTTCGGACCTCCAACGTCCTCTCATTTTTCTTCCAGACAAACACTCATGAATGCCATACGGTCGACGTCTTGGCTCTCCTTTGAGGGCTTTGGTGTCCCGGCGCCGTTCGACCCATCTTTTCACTATGTCACCTCGCCCGTCTTTTCACCGATGATCCTCGGCGCTCTCCGTTTGCTTTTTGCAGTGTACGCATTGATTACAGCCATCATCACTCTCGCTTTCGAGTCCGTCGTGTTCCACGACGCTAGCACGTCAGTGGCTGACCGTCGGCGTTGATGCGAGCTTACCACTTGTCCCACAGGTACTTGACCTACTTCACAGACCTGTCCTACATCGGAATAGTCGCCTATTTCTGGGCCGCGAGTGTCCAAACTATCGCTTTCGTGCTCCGTGGGCGGAAAAGTTATCCTTTACAAGCATGGCCTCGGTTCTTTCAGCTGCTTCACGTTGTTTTGTATTCTACTCTCGTCGTATTCCGTGAGTTTTCTTGCTCCTTGCCCCTAATTGTTCTCTTACTAACACGAAACGAACGGTCAGCCATTATAGTCACAGCCGTGTTTTGGTCGCTCCTCGCGTCGTCGGTAACATTTAGAACAGCCTACTCCGGTGCGTCTTATGGGCAAAACCCTACCTGTGTCATCGCTGATTCACGATGGGCCTCAGGATGGTCCAACATCTCCCAACATGCGTTGAATACCGGGTTTGCGCTCTTTGAGATCCTCTTCACGCACAGTGGACCTAGCCCATGGCGTCATCTCATTCCACTCATTCTCATCCTCGCAGGCTACCTTGGTGTCGCATATATCACTTATGCGACCCAAGGCTATTACAGTACGTTTTCCGCCCTTTCAGAACAATGACAGAGCATGACGACGGCCGGTGTTAGCTTATTCCTTTCTCGATCCTTCCACGGAACATGCCCTGCTGTCAGTATATATCGTTGGGATAACAGTCGGGTGTTGCGTGGTGTTCAGCATCGTCAAGGGTGTTTGCGTGCTACGCCGACGTATCAGCTTCCGATATGGAAGATTCGAAGATCCTTCGGATACGGAGGCATTTGAGGAATGGGAAGACGTGGCGGCGCCCAAGAACATCTCGGAGGCGTGACAACTCACAGCTTGCCAGCATATCTCCTACCCTTTTAACGGGGTGTTTTCCTTAAGCATTATAAAAAGTGATTCGTGCCGTTCTCACCCGACTTGTTTCTTTTCGTTTATCATGGTTTACCCGAAAGTCATCAAAGGAGAAGTTGCTGTTGTTGTCAGAGTAGTTGAATTAAATGTAGGTACACGAATGTTGGTGTTAAATACCAATCTGGGACAGCTGGCTATTGGGTTTATAACTGCCGAGACGGTGGGAAATTAGGATTTTGTGGCTCTCGGGATCTGCCAGTGGATCGGTAGATCAAACTTCGAGCCCTGTCAACGTACCTGACATGACGCGTTTTGCCGACTTCACGTCTCGGACGACATTTTCTCTCAACGTGTCGTGTCAGGTGTTAATGCAAGACTCTCTTGATGCATCGACTGCATCCACACAAGTTTAAAACGGACGAGAACAATTTTCTTGATCGTTGCGTGTCCGTCAAACACTTTTTGTGATTGGGGAGAACGTCCACGCAACCATATGGCCCAAGGACCACAATGAACTTGGCAGCGCTGACGATTTCGACGCACTTCCCACATCGTATATATCACGAATGAATCGCGCCACGAGGCGACATGCAGCTCGTGCGCAGCCTGGGTATATTTCTCCCAACGCTGGGACCAGTATGGTCACCGAGAATTGGGGGGGGGGGGGGGATTCGATGTATTCCGTCACATTGATTCTATATCTGTTCAAATCAGCAAGGGGGATGTCCGTCCCCACTGTGCCAGCAGCAAGTACGTTCACCGGGGCTCCGGAGGCTCCGAATGTCTATTCAAGGAGCGGTCGCATCGTCGTCTCGGCAGTCGTGGACGCGTGACTGTTCGAACGTTCACCAGTGCACCTTCCTGACATCGATCGCACACGATTTGGCGACGGAATGCGGTATGCAACGATTTCCCGGTCACCATGTGTCCTATCATACGACGTTTTTTTCTTTTTGAGTCCATTTTTGTCCCTTGTGGGGTCCAAGGGGCCCCTGTGCCCCTACTGCGCTTCCGATTGTGCAAATGCCCCGCCGGTCCGCCGTTCCCGCAGGCCGTCTTTAGTAGCATCAGCCTTCCAAGTTCAACAGCGACCTATTATTATGTAGGGTGTGAATGTCATCCGTCTTGCATCTTGTTACGCGGTCAGTTGACCTTGAAGCGCCGCTCAGCTTTTGCTCATACATCGATCCTTTCCCTTTCTCTTCTTCGTCTGTGCTGACTGATCCCCGCCCGCTTTATGGCCGAGTCCTTCGAGAGCGCGTGTGTGAGCGTTCCCGTACGGCCCGGTACGTTCCCATTGGAAAATGTCGGTGTGTGTGGGGAATATTGTTAAATGCTATCGGGATGGGAGTAACTTATAAGAAGGCCTCTAGGCGCGACCTTTGGGTCGTCGTTTCTGACATCACAATCGGTACACCCCTGCCATGGTTTCTTCTCGAAGGTTGAAGATCGCATCTGCGCTCTTGGCGCTCGTCACGCCCTCCATCGCCCTCGGTGTGGCACCGGGCCAGATCAAAAACTTTGTCACCTTTGGTGACTCGTACACCGATTCCTCCTACTACCCCACTGCGGATGGCGGGTACCAGTGGCCAACATGGGCCGCCGAGTACGGTCCCTTCAACCTCCACGGTGAGTCGAGTCTTTCCGGCCCTTGAGAATACGGCCACACCACAAGCTAGATCACTCACTTTACCTGGTCCCACTCAGGCTTCGCGAGGTCTGGCGCGACCTGCTCCAACTTCCTCACTTACCGTTCCTTTCCGCCCATCATGGAGTGGCAGATTCCCGCATACTTGAACGAGACCTACAATGGCACCCTTGCTCTCAACGCACAAGAGACAGTGTATACGATTTGGATCGGAACCAATGATCTTGGCGTGGGCGCGCTCCTGACAGGCAGTGACGCGCCTGGGGTTTCCATCGTCCCCGTCAGACAATGTGCCATCAACGTCTTGAAACGCCTTTACGATAGCGGCGCACGAAACTTTATCATGCAAAACGTGCGTAGCAAACCCGTTCTATACCTCATCGTTTTCAAAACGTAACATCATGTTTGGAATGGCCGACGCTCACCCTTTTTTGCGTGTGATTGTAGATCGCCCCTCTCGACCTCACCATTCTGTACGCCAACTATTCCTACCCCAGCAGGTACTGGACCGCACAGCGCAACACGACAGAGTGGAACGTCTTCATGCGGGAACTCGTCCGTGCAGGGAACCAGATCACGTTGTTGGAACTCCAGGCACTCGCTCCCACCCTGCCCGGGGCCCACATCGGTAGGTGATCACCCTCCCACAGTTGGAACCACTCACCCCAAGCCATGCGAACCAGCTTCCTTTGACTCGTACGGCTTCTTCACCAACATCTACAACAACCCCGGCAACTACCTCAATGGCACCGCGCCGCTCAACGTCACGGGTTGCATCAACGCGTGTGTCTACGAGCTCAACGAGAGCACGAGCGACACAGCCAACTGCACCGTCGCCGAAGGAAGTGCTCAGGATAGCTTCATGTGGTACGTTGACCCGCGTGTCTGAACGAGTTTTATTCATTCGTGCGCCAGGTACGACGAGCTTCATTTTTCGCAGCAGACGGCCAGGGTGCTTGCACGTGAAATTGCTACTGTCATGAGTGGTCAATTCAGCGCGTGGGCGACTTGGTTGAGCTGAATGGTCATGAGATTGGGGAGTTCCATGCTTTTTTCGTCCATTGGCAACAGGGCATTCAAGGATCATGCTCAGTTGAAAGAGGGAGTTATGTAAGACCATGCCGACGAGTGTAGTCAGCAATGACGGAGACGAGCTGTGTCGATAGACGAAAAGATAAAAAGAGAGGAAGTTTTATTTCGATGTGACGCCGGTAATCCAAGAAGGCTCTGGACGACCAGCAGCCCTGGATAGCGATAACATCCGGATTGACGCCCTGTAGCAGAAGTTCCGTGGTGCCTCCGATGCAGGAGGCGTGTCCTGGTGAGCTAGGAAGACCTCCTGTAGTGTGTCGTAGTAGCCTCTAGACAGCCCTCGTACATGCTCTCGCGCGCAGTGACTCCGTCAACCTGCTGACTAAGCGCCCCTCGCCTCCCTCGGTCCTCCTGCCCTACTCCACTGGCATATTTGGAAACACGTTTTGCGACCATATATAATTGCAACGTGAAATGAAGGCGGGCTTTGTCAGCGGAAACCATCCGGAATCTGTGTGATAAGAGAAAAGTGGAGCGTGCGCGGGAATGTGGTGATTGATGGTTTCATGAGCGAGAAAAGCGTCAAGCGGATCGGTACGATGGGGGCGCGCCGTAACCGAGATGTCCACTCCCCGCTCCTATGTGGTCTTGGACCAGGGGATACGGAAAGAGGTGAAGGAGGTGGAATCGGGGAGGGACTTAGCCTTTAGAGGGGGGGCCGGAGCGCGAGACGTGCTTGTCCGGGATCTAGCGCGTCGGTGAGAATGACGAGGGCCTCGATGGTGACTGGGGGACGCTTGGCACGACGAGAGGAGGGCAGAACCATTCCGGCACAACCTCTGCGCACCGATCGTAGCATATCGGTGCACTGCCAGGAAAAACCATCGACGAGGTGCCAGAAGTGTAGGCCAGCGAGCCAATTGCTAAGCGTCTTGTCCCACATAGTGCCGGCGTGCGCGGCGAAAAAGGCTGAGATAAGGGTAAGTTCCTGTGAAGCTGGCATGCGACTCAGTTCAGGGATGTCGATGTGATCACAAAACTGGGTGAAGCGCAGGAGACCTGTACCGTAGTTGCTACGTGTATCGTGATCCAGTGAACGGATCATGACCTGGAAGAGCTTGAAGACGACGGAATCGGGAAACCTCACTTCGAGATCTCTTTGCCACGCCTGTCCCGCGGGAGTGGTCCGAAGTAACAAGCGGTCTGGACCAGAACTGCGCAGCGGCGGTCGCCGCATGAGCTTGTCGAAGGCGTTAGAGTAATTGTTCGACGTGTTGAAACCGGCGTGCGATCTCGTCTGGTAAACGTAAAGCGGGAGGGAGTGTGAGGCGATGGGAGACGTCTGAGAAAATACCTCGCGAGATGGGGTCAGCGCGATTGGATTCCGAGGGAACATAATGGATAGATCGTGGTCGGCGAGAATTTTATCCGAGCGTCTGATGCACGCGCTGACCATGTGATTGCGGCTACGTCCCTTCCTGAAGGCGTGAATCACGCTCTCGTTATCGCTTCTGGTAACGTCCGCATTGCTTCACGAGTTCCCCAGACTTGAAGAACCATTGTACACCCCAAAGTAAACCAACCCCTCGTTCGCTAGAGGCGTCCACCCAGATGTCACAGTCCCAACTGTAGGAGGCTCAGGACGAAGGAAGCGAGGAGTGTGGAAATTCCGTAAGATGTCGAGCCACCACTTCAGATCAGTGATGAGAGAGCGTGTCATGAAGCGCAGCGAATACTCATTGGGGCTACTAGCCAGGAATAAATGTTGGCGAGATAGGGGAGAGTCGAACTATGTATTTGCGACGCTTGGTCGCGGTTAGATTGACGTGGCGCTCCGGAACGTCCCAAAGAAAGCCCAGGTATTCGACCGTATCGTCAAATAGCTGTCCTTTCTCCCGGTGCCAAGGAACGCCCAATGGAGCAATGCGATATTTGATGTGTGCCAGTGTGAGACCGTACTCGTAACGGTAGACCTCACCACAAGAGATGCCAAGATACTGGCCGCAGGCCGACGGGAATCGGAAAATGGAGATGTTGTCCACCCACTTCTTGGCAGGGTGGACATCGAGAGCTCTCCAGATGCGGAGAGTGGCACTGGCGACTTCGCCCTGAAGCCCAGCCACTGAAGCGATGCCGAAAGGAAGGTTGTGATCCAGGTAGAAACGGCCGTCAAAGAAGATGACGATGAACCGCTTGTGTTCGGGAGCGCAAGGGATTGTGCGATAGGCCGCTTCAATGTCTAGAGACGCGGCAAGTTGTGCTGCTAGCAGCAGCAGCAGCCAAGACAGGCTGCTTTCATCTCGACGCACGCTTGAACGCACGCTACCTGGCTTGGGACTTTATTCTCACTCTACTATCACAATCCTAGGTTGGTACTCATCGCAGATTCGTCATGCCCCGTCTGGTGCACAAGTTGAACAGACTTGGCCTCGAGTTGCGCCTTTGAGAAGGGTCCGGAAAAACGCCCTAGTCTGAGTTCGTCCTGAATATACTCAGTGATAACTGATTGATATTGGTAAGTGCCTGGCAAGTTATCTGGGGCACACGTATGCATGAGTGATTTGAATCTTCCCAATCAGAAGCCGTGACGAAGTTTGAAAACAAGTTCAGGAAACTCGTGGAGAACATTAACTTGAAGTATTGCAATGCGTCACAGTCATACGGAGAAGTGGTAATGGACAAGTTGTCAAAGTACACGTGAGGGATGATCTGATTAACTGATGAGGAAATAGCAAAACTTGCAATGGGTGAGGGAATGCGCGCCTGATCAAACGCAGAGACGAGAAAGGGCGCCATGGAGAGAGTCGCCACACAAGGCGCACGCATGATAAGTGGCGGCGTGGGAATGCTTGCAGACCCTACGAGGGTTGTTGAGGTTGGAGGTGATACAAGGAGGGGTATTGTTGGAGCACGGACGACTTGTCCGTTGCCAGCGGCGGCCTTAGCAAACGTCATTTTGCCTTTCGCTGTCATCTCCTCCTTGCATTCGGAGAAGCAGTGACCTGTCCGTTGACAGATAATGCAGGCGGGATCTGATTTGGACTTCGAGTCGGAGGAGGAAAAAACGTCTCGAAAGGACAACGCGTCCCGATTGTCTCGACACTTGGTTTTACTCTTACGAGAGGAATCGTAAGGCTCATAGCGATGAGAGAGGGAGGTACGATCGTTACGAGAGGTAAGGCACAGGACGTGCTCGGTGGTAACCGAGTTCTTAGCCACCTGTGAGAGAAGACGACGTGAGAAAAGTGAGAGGGGAAGTGAGAAGATGAGGCGAACCTGCAACTGCAGCTGCCACTCGACGCGATTGTGATAGAAAGGCTAGCACGAGCGTATGTAACGTCAGAATGGCCTTGAAGTTAGAACGGACGGCTTCGTCCTTTGAGAGAGTGGCGTAGTGCCACGACCACCGAGCATAGACGTGGTGTCCGCGTGTCACGTGAAGGCGTCGAGAAAATCCTCTGCCAGGAAAACCAAAAGCAAGAGCCTTTGTCGCCTGGGCCTTGGAGCCCGGAGACATGAGTGCACATGCCACGATCCATTGTTGGGCCAATGTAGCGGATGTTGGAGGAGATGGGGAGACATGAGTAAGAAGGACCTCGCCCTCCGGGACGTTGGCTTCGCCAGCATCACGACGGGCTTGGTTTCGAGAGACCCTTGCCCATCCATGAGCAGTGTCGAACTCTGAAGGTGAAGGAAGCTAGCTCAATGCGTCAGGCATCGGCCGAGCTCTTGTGGCGCGAAGGCCTAGTTCTGTTCTGGGTGTTCGCTAGCTCACGACCTACCCAGAACATCCATCTACCCGATGACCGTCCCGAGGAAGTACGTGATATGGGGCTCCAGAGGCTCAAAGAACAGTCGCATCGTCGTCTCGGCAATCATGGACGCGTGATCCTTTCCCTTCCTATACTGACTGATCCCCGCCCGCTTTATGGCCGAGTCCTTCGAGAGAGTGTGTGTGAGCGTTCCCGTACGGCCCGGTACGTTCCCATTGGCAAATATCGGTGTGTGGGGGGGAACATTGTTAAATGCTATCGGGATGGGAGTAACTTATAAGAAGGCCTCTAACGCGACCTTTGGATCGTCGTTTCTGGCATCACAATCGGTGCAAAATCCCCTGTCATGGTTTCTTCTCGAAGGTTGAAGATCGCATCTGCGCTCTTGGCGCTCGTCACGCCCTCCATCATTCACTTTACCTGGTCCCACTCAGGCTTTGCGAGGTCTGGCGCGACCTGTTCCAACTTCCTCACTTACCGTCCCTTCCCGCCCATCATGGAGTGGCAGATTCCCGCATACTTGAACGAGACTTACGATGGTACCCTTGCTCTCAACGCTCAAGAGACAGTGTATACGATTTGGATCGGAACCAACGATCTTGGCGCGGATGCGCTCCTGACAGGCAGTGACGCGCCTGGGGTTTCCATCGTCCCTGTCAGACAATGTGCCATCGACGTCTTGAAACGCCTTTACGATAGTGGCGCACGCAACTTTATCATGCAAAACGTGCGTAGCAAACCCGTTCTAAATCTCATCGTTTTCAAAACGTAACATCATGTTTGGAATGGCCGACGCTCACCCTTTTTTGCGTGCGATTGTAGATCATCCCTCTCGACCTCACCATTCTGTACGCAAACTACTCCTACCCAAACAAGGGCTGGACGGCACAGCGCAACACGACAGAGTGGAACGTCTTCATGCGGGAACTCGTCCGTGCAGGGAACCAGATCACGTTGTTGGAACTCCAGGCACTCGCTCCCACCCTGCCCGGGGCCCATATCGGTAGGTGATCACCCTCCCACAGTTGGAACCACTCACTCCAAGCGATGCGAACCAGCTACTTTTGATTCGTACGGCTTCTTCACCGACGTCTACAACAACCCCAGCAACTACCTCAATGGCACCGCGCCGCTCAATGTCACAGGCTGCATCAACGCGTGTGTCTACGAGCTCAACGAGAGCACGAGTGACAAAGTCAACTGCACCGTCGCCGAAGGAAGTGCTCAGGATAGCTTCATGTGGTACGTTGACCCGCGTGTCTGAACGAGTTTTATTCATTCGTGCGCCAGGTACGACGAGCTTCATTTTTCGCAGCAGACGGCCAGGGTGCTTGCACGTGAAATTGCTACTGTCATGAGTGGTCAATTCAGCGCGTGGGCGACTTGGTTGAGCTGAATGGTCATGAGGTTGGGGAGTTCCACACTTTTTTCGTCGATGGGCGCTAAGGCACTCAAGGATCATGGGCAGTTCACCGTCGAGTAACTCACTTATCATGGTAACACTGTCGTAGTATTTGCATGATCCTTTCTGGTAGATATGCTGGGGAAAACTGGACAATGAGGTTCTCATCGATCGTGCATCCTACCTGTATCCAGGACGTAGATCGACCTTGGCATGTAACCATGTGCCAGATCGTTCCCGCCTGTCGAAGGTCTCAAATCGAAAGTGGAATTGATGCAAAGAAGAAACGTACATGTTCGTCATCGGGATCAGCTTACCACCTAGGGCCCGGCCTGCGGCCTAGCCACACACCTAAGCTGCGTGATTTGTATGACGAGAGAACAATATATTGATGCGATGGTCTAGGTACGAGGAGGAGGGAGTTGTGTGGAAGTAAGACCATGCCGACGAGTGTAGTCAGCAATGACGGAGACGAGCTGTGTCGATAGACGAAGAGATAAAAAGAGGTATTTATGTTTCGATGCGACGCCAGTAATCCAAGAAGGCCCTGGAAAATCAGCGGCCCTGGATAGCGATAACATCTGGATTGACGCCCTGTAGCAGAAGTTCTGTGGTACCTCCCATGCAAAAGCGTGTCCCGGCATATTTGGAAACCCGTTTTGTGATTGCAACGTCACGGTGAAATGAAGGCGGGCTTTGTCAGCGAAAGCCATCTGGAATCTGTGTGATAAGAGACAAGTGGAACGTGCATGGGAATATGGTAATTGATGGTTTCATGAGCGAGAAGAGCATCAAGCGGATCGGTACGATGAGGGCACGTCGTGACCGATTGGAGATGTCTGCTCCTGTGTAATCGTGGACCAGGGGATATGGAAAGCGGTGAAGGAGGTGGAATCGGGGAGAGACTGATCCTTTAGAGGGAGAACGGAGCGTAAGACGTGCTTGTCCGGGAGGAACTCACTGGCCGAGCGAGGGATAAGCTCACCGGGTCTACAGGAAGACCAGAAGGCGGCCCGAGCGACAGAAGAGACCGAAACATCCAATTGAGAACTGTACGGTTTCTGCAAATTCTATGGGGTACTCCTTTGCATCAATCTCGTCATTGACAGAATAGTCCATAGACCCTTAGTACGAGAGACGGCGACACACGCGATATTTGTCTGGAGTCCCGTCAATCCCCTTCTTCACAGAGATCTGTAAGGGGGAGGAACAGAAAGAGCCTATCTTGGCCTCAAGTTGCTTCTTTGAGAAGGGTCCGGAAAAACGCCCTAGTCTGAGTTCGAAGGAAAATACTCAGCAATAACTGATTGATATTTGAATCTTCCCAATCGGAAGCTGTGACGTTTGAAAACGAGTTCAGAAAACTCGTGGAGAGCATTGGCTTTTTCTTAGAAGTATTGGAATGCATCAGACGAATATGGAGTGAGTATGTGTGCGAAAACTGCATCAGAGTCATACGGAGAAGTGATAATGGACAAGTTGTCAAAGTACACATGAGGGAGGTGATACAAAGAGGGGTATTGTTGGAGCACGAATGAGTTGTCCGTTGGCAGCCTTAACAAACGTCAGTTTGCCTTTCGCTGTCGTCTCCTCCATGCATTCGGAGAAGCAGTGACCTGTCCGTTGACAGATAATGCAGGCGGGATCTGATTTGGACTTCGAGTCGGAGGAGGAAGAAACGTCTCAAAAGGACGACGCGTCCTGGTTGTCTTAACGCTTGGTGTTACTCTTACAAGAGGAATCATAAGGCTCATAGCGGTGTGGTGTCCGCAATGTCTTTGAGCCAGTTGAGGTAACACTTCCAGGCCTTGTGCAATGTGAAGGCATCGAGAGAATCCTCCGCTGGGAGGATTGAAAGGTCTAGGTGATGCGCCACATCGCCGTGGTGGACTTGACTGTTTTGAGGGTATGTGACCTAGTTCTATGTTGGTGTTCGCTAGCTCACCCAGAACATCCATCTACCCGATGACCGTCCCGAGGAAGTACGTGATCTGGGGCTCCAGAGGCTCAAAGAACAGTCGCATCGTCGTCTCGGCAATCATGGACGCGTGATCCTTTCCCTTCCTATACTGACTGATCCCCGCCCGCTTTATGGCCGAATCCTTCGAGAGCGCGTGTGAGCGTTCCCGTACGGCCCGGTACGTTCCCATTGGCAAATGTCGGTGTGTGGGGGGGAACATTGTTAGATGCAATCAGGATGGGAGTAACTTATAAGAAGGCCTCTAACGCGACCTTTGGATCGTCGTTTCTGGCATCACAATCGGTGCAAAATCCCCTGCCATGGTTTCTTCTCGAGGGTTGAAGATCGCATCCGCGCTCTTGGCGCTCGTCACGCCCTCCATCGCCCTCGGTGTGGCGCCAGGCCAGATCAAAAACTTTGTCACCTTTGGTGACTCGTACACCGATTCCTCCTCCTACCTTACTGCGAATGGCGGGTACCGGTGGCCAACATGGGCTGCCGATTACGGTCACTTCAACCTCTACGGTAAGTCGAGTCCTTCCGCCCCCCGAGAACACGGCCACACCACAGGCTAGATCGCTCACTTTACCTGGTCCCACTCAGGCTTCGCGAGGTCTGGCGCGACCTGCTCCAACTTCCTCACTTACCGTCCCTTCCCGCCCATCATGGAGTGGCAGATTCCTGCATACTTGAACGAGACCTACAATGGCACCCTTGCTCTCAATGCACAAGAGACAGTGTATACGATTTGGATCGGAACCAATGATCTTGGCGCGGACGCACTCCTGACAGGCAGTGATGCGCCTGGGGTTTCCATCGTCCCCGTCAGACAATGTGCCATCGACGTCTTGAAACGCCTTTACGATAGTGGCGCACGCAACTTTATCATGCAAAACGTGCGTAGCAAACCCGTTCTAAATCTCATCGTTTTCAAAACGTAGTATCATGTTTGGAACGGCCGACGCTCACCCTTTTTTTTTGCGTGTGATTGTAGATCATCCCTCTCGACCTCACCATCCTGTACGCCAACTACTCCTACGTCAACAAATACTGGACGGCACAGCGCAACACGACAGAGTGGAACGTCTTCATGCGGGAACTCGTCCGTGCAGGGAATCAGATCACGTTGTTGGAACTCCAGGCACTCGCTCCCACCCTGCCCGGGGCCCATATCGGTAGGTGATCACCCTCCCACAGTTGGAACCACTCACCCAAGCGATGCGAACCAGCTACTTTTGATTCGTACGGCTTCTTCACCGACGTCTACAACAACCCCAGCAACTACCTCAATGGCACCGCGCCGCTCAACGTCACAGGCTGCATCAACGCGTGTGTCTACGAGCTCAACGAGAGCACGAGCGATACAGTCAACTGCACCGTCGCCGAAGGAAGTGCTCAGGATAGCTTCATGTGGTACGTTGACCTGCGTGTCCGATCGAGTTTTATTCATTCGTGCGGCAGGTACGATGAGCTTCATTTTTCGCAGCAGACGGCCAGAGTGCTTGCACATGAAATTGCTACTGTCATGAGTGGTCAATTCAGCGCGTGGGCGACTTGGTTGAGCTGAATGGTCATGAGGTTGTGGAGTTCCATGCTTTTTTCGTCCATGGGCGCTAAGCCACTCAAGGATCAAGGGCAGTTCACCATCGAGTAACTCACTTATCATGGTAACACTGCCGTAGTATTTGCATGATCCTTTCTAGTAGATATGCTGGGGAAAACTGGACAATGAGGTTCTCATCGAGCGTGCATCCTACCTGTATCCAGGATGTAGATCGACCTTCGCGTGTAACCATATGCGCCAGATCGTTCCCGGTCGTCAAAGGTTCCAAATTGAAAGTGGAATTGATGCAAAGAAGAAAAGTACACCTTCGTCGTCAGGATCGCGGTGCCCATATTTGGAGTCAAGGCAAGGTCCCGACTATGGTCTGTACTACGTTGCCGTCGTCCGTAGTCGGCGATCTCCTCCGACAAAGCGTCCATCCTCGCCAAACCTAAAGACATCCCTAAAGATACATTCAGCACACCCCTCAGCCCCAAATCCACCCATCAGAAGAGATTGGCGAGATCGGCGAATGGGTCTTTGCTTTGGGCTGTAGTCGGTTGTGTCTGTATCCGTTGGCCAGCTGTGGTGCCTACTGTCTGGGTGTTGAATGCTTCTAGGCCTGGCGGCGTTGCAGGTCCTGAAGGCGGAGTGGCAGCACCCAGATACGAGGTCCGTGGGCCGCCAGAAGCCAGGATACCCACTCCAGAGCCCAAGAACTGGTTCTGGGGTTTCGGTTGCGTCAAGCTTGCAAACTGCGCTGGTGCCAGGGCAGGGGCGGCGTGGGACGGCGTTGAGGATTGTGGCTGTCCTCTCGAGCCCATGGACAAACCGGAAGACGAGGAGCCTGCCCCGAAATTGGCAGGTGGAGACATCGATCTCCCTGCAGCGCCGTTGGCAGATCCGTTCGAAGGAGTAGGTGTCCCAGGGAGCATGATTGATCCAAACTGGGGTGGTGACTGCACTGTTGTCGGGTATGGGGAGGAGATCAGTGAAGGTCGCGTCGCGGTATTGATAGGGGGAGGTTGTTGAGAGAACATGTTCATCAAGTCATCGATGCGGTTTGTGTTACTGCTGGCTGACCCATTGGAAGCATCCGCCGATCCGTCATCGAAATCAATCAGCGAAGTTCCATTGCCATCAACTCCCGACCCAGATACTATTGACGTTGGAATCGACGCTACCGCTGCAAAGTCTCCTTTCTGGAATGCCTCAAACCGTGCCAATGCCGTGTTGATTTGATCATTGGCTTCCAAGAAGGCATCTATGGGAAGGGAGAGTTCACGACTCTGTAGGACTACCATAGGCTCTACTCACTCAGAGATTCTGGGTCGTCCGCTTCTACGTCGGATATCCATTTCTGTAACTTCGGACGGGCACCCTTTAAGATTGTTGCCACTTGATCATACGCATCCCCCTTGGCCCAACGCTCGCCCTTTGCTGCATCCGCGTTATCTAACATTTCATTCAGCAACACCACTTTGCTTTGTAGTTTCGCAAGCTCTGCTAGTGATTGGCTCCGATAGTCTGGCTTCGCATCTGGGTTTGCTCCTGCGAGTGTTTTCATCAGCTCTTGTGCTGTAGCCAGGTCGCGTGGTGTTCCCCGTCGAATAAGTTCTTGTAGTTTAGCGGATTGGGCTTCTCTGTCCTCATTCTCCAGTTCTTCTGGGGTTTTTATAGTCTATAAAAACTAGTCAGCACCTTGCGGCGTAAACGACGAGAAAGGTTCAAGTGGCTCAGCACTTACCATCGTGTTTTCCGAAAGGGAAAGGTCCCGCCTAAGTAGTTCTCTGAACCGATACCCCTTGAAGGTCAACAAACGATGCATGTCCCTGATATTTCCAAGATCCTCCTTCCATTTCGAGTCGACACAGATGCCCTCCTTCCATCCATGAATGAGATCCAATATTCGTGACATGACGAGACCGGGGAACGGTGGTGGTCGTTCAGGGAATCGACGGACGAGCTCGTTCAAAAACTCCTTGGTCGCAACTTGGAGATGTAGTGGGTATCCACATGATTGGATAAGCGTGTCGAGCAGAGCTAAAGCCATAATGGCGATATGAGGATTCCGATGGTTTGCTAGCCGGGCGATCAGCATGACGGCTTCACGAGGTCTTGCATGTCAAACGAAATTCAGCACGCAGGATCGAACGGTTGAGATGTGACCATATACTCACGTATTGGCCTTCTTGGTGTTTATGAATTCTGCGATTTCGAGATGATGGGCATAGTTTGGTTCTGAGAGAGATGGGTCACAGGCGTTGGTGATCAAGACCTCGAGTCTCGAGATTTTGAACCATGGCGTCGTTTGAGGGAGCATGTTGGGGGCGCTGCAAGTTCGACGCAGTCGATGGCGATGTGTAACCCCACCGTGGGAATCTGTAACGGGCTGATTAATCATTCTCTACATTGACTTGGCTACTAACGGTACAGCCAAAACGTAGTCTTCCGAATACTTTGGTGCTCACCAACTTGAACGTCCAACAGCTGCCCCTTTAATGGGGCATATAAAATCATATCGATCAAGAACAGTGCACTGGCGCTCTAATCCGCCGAATGCGCTCGGCTGGCAAGTAGTCGTCCTACCCGCGAGGCTTGCTGTGTCCACGTCCAAAAAGGGTCTAAAATGAAGTGTGAATGTGACGCTTGGAACGTCCGTGCCAACTCCGCAAAGTGCGTGCCTTCCGCTTTGAGCTCCTGTCGAGCCAGACAAAGACGCGGAAAGCCATCAGCATGCCCATACCTTCCAACAGTCAGGGATATAAACCAGGCAGGTCGGGTTGATCACTTCTCACAAATGCATCTTTCCACCATCTACGAGAATCTGGTCATTCTCCTCGACATACTTCATACCTTTGTTCTGGCTTCTCGTACGACAGAATCATTCATAAATCATGGGCGAGGTACTTTTCCGCTTCACCTCGTCCGACTTGGTGTGACCAATTCATTCAAGACTTATCCCTGCACCTTTACCAACTGTGACGAGGTCTTCTCGAAAGCTTGCAAGCTGAAAAAGCACAAGGCCACTCACGACGACCCGGACGGGTGTTTTGGTGACATGACCACCATCGAAAATAATGGTTGTCGACGTGTATTCTATTGCTCTGAATGTGATTTTATCGCTCTTCAAAGGAAGAACCTCATGATCCACTTTGCATTACAGTAAGTTTATCCTTTCACGACGTTTCTAACATACACTGTTTCCTTCACTTCCAGCACCGGGGAGAAGATTTACCAGTGTCCCGATATGATCATTCTTCCAGGTCGCCAGTGCTTGAGGAACGCTGCGAGTATAGAGCGGGCGACCTGCCGCCTTGTCGAGGTACCGGAAAAAAACTTATGGGTATGTACCACCACCCAACCGTATTCGGATCGCAAGGGCTGCTCCTGTTGCTCCTTGCGAGCCTCGGCCCAAGAAAGACGAGAAAGACTGTCGATGTCGTCGGCGTTCTCAGCGTCCTGTCCTGACAGCGTCACGTCGCAAATTGTCGTGTGTACTCCGCAAAGCCAACATCTTCAGTAACAGCCGAGCACACACCTCTGCCGAATCGCCCCAAAATTCCACTCCCTCTCTTCGTCAGGGAAACATAGATGCGATGGATGTAGATTGCTGTGAGGAGTCCGGCTACGATTCCAGTGGCGCGACCTTGGTTGGTTGCGACGAAGAAATGGGATTTTACCTCGTTATCTTCTCAGTGGATGTCAAAGTGCAAGGAGGGCTACAGCTCGTCCGACGTGACCGGAACGAGGCATCTACCGGAACCTCTCCATGCGATACCCCCTTCAGCTCTGGCTAGTCTCGACATACAGACTGGCCAGGAGGGATGTCTATGCCCTGAATAGATGGTCGAAGCCGGTGTCGAGGGTTGGGACCAATCTGCGACGTCGGAGACTCGCAAGGGTGCTATCTGTTGGATGCCTGAATTACTCGTCATGCATGACCTTTTCCACCAAAGTCTCGAATAGGAAGGTACTGCATGGTGCATGTCAAGCTGCTGTCGTCCACCAGCGTCTGCAAATCTGAAATCTACAGAGGGTCCTGTAATCGTCTATAAACCCCCGTAAACCGCAATTTTGCTCGATCGTGCTATGGTGTCACACGAATGATCTTGTGCCCTAGAGCGTCAGGAACGAGGCTATGTTCCGCTGGAATTTAGGTCTTCGAGGAACCCAATCACAGTATCAGAGCCACGGGGGAAAAAGCCAGCCAACATGAACATGCCTCGTCGAACCCCCCGTCGATCGGATGTATCGGAGCGGGATTTTCATCGACTGCGACAAGCACCAAGGGCTTCCCATCTAATTGGACAACAAAGTTATGCTCCTGCAATTGACGTCCTCCGACGGGATGCAATGTTCTGCGCACGGCATGTGAAGTGGCATGGTACTTCGAGTCCAGATTTTGATTTTTCTTCCAGGAACCTCAAAGGTACCATGGCGTTATATCCCGCGCTTGCAATACAGGACCATTCTTTCACCCAACTATGAAGATCTCCCTGCCCTCAACGTATCACCCCTATGCAGCGAACATGTTCGCCTGACTGACGATCACCGCGTTAGAGTATACCTGGACAAAGTCGCACGGGCCGACCGTGAGCGACTGCTCTTTCCCGCCCTCCCGACGGACGGTCAACGTCTCCGGCCCACTCCTTCCCCAGTTATTCATTCCGGTATTCTCATTGCCTTGAAACTGAGGGGCAATGGCGTACGTATTGGCACTTCCACCACTCTTGTTTGTAATCGAAACGTCGATGGTGCTGTTTCCAAGGTTGGACACCCAGACCATTTCTTCGTTCCTTCCTCGTTTCGTTTTCAGACGCTACAGAGAAGGGGTTAAAAGTCGGTCTTTTTGATGCACGAGAAACGTCGTGGACGCACCCCGAGTCGGAAGGCTGAGGTGGAGCCTCCCTATTACATAATATTTATTCGCTGGACCCTAATCGCTTTATTCGACTCAGGTACATCATCATGTGCTGGCTGAGCGCTGAGCAACGTGAGAACGACGCGGGATTAGAAGCAATCTGCCGGTCTTGGCTTGTGGTCATATACATATACCCCGCCTTATGTTCCGAGCGAAAAGCCTAGATTTAGAACAGACCTGGTTCACGCCCGGTGGGTTTGAGGGAGAACGTGGCGAACACGTTACCGCAATATCCGCATGTGAGGTCCTTGTGAGCCTGTTGTACATGTGGAACGGCCCGGGGGGGCAACCTGACCCCGCCGTGGGCCTGGAAGAAAAACACGACATCTTGCCGCGCGTCCGAGGGATCTCATTGTATAATTATTCGCAATTGAGACACTCACACTACCGTGACAATGACCTACCTATGGAAATACTTACCGATACAGACGAGTGAAATGTGCTACAAGATGAAGATGCGTGAGATAGCGAGCGGAGGCAGAGAGGGAATTATAGGGTGAAGGGATGTGAATCCACGTTATTAAACGATGAGCGAGAAAAGAAAAGAAAAAGTCCTTGTGTGTTACAGCAAGTAACCGGATCAGGGAAAAGAGTGAGTATTAACATTCCTAGTGCGTGTTCAAGAGAGACCTGTCCCATCCTTCGACGCCGGCTTTGATCATCATTTCTGGGCAAAGACACCCTTCAAGACCCGTGCCACGGAAGAAGATTTCGTCTTCATGAATCTCGGTCTTGAGATCCGAGAAGGAATGCACGATTTCGCTCGCATCGGGTGCACTGTCGTCGTCGTCTTCGTCGCTCGTTTCCGGGAGTGCGGGTTGGACGGGAAGCGGAGATTGTGCCGGAGGAGTGTCACCACGATCGGCGTCATTGTTCTGCGGAGTGACTGACAAGGTTGTATCGATTGGTTCATCTGCGGGAGTGCCAATGCGTCGATCGGGAAGCGGGGAGGATACCAAAGGGACGTCACCACGATCGGCGTAGTTGTTCTGCGGAGCGACAGACGGGTTTGTATCAAACGATTCATCCGCGGGAGTGCCAATGTATCCATCGGGAAGTGGGTATGATTCCAGGATAGCGTCACTGCGATCGGCGTAATTGTTCTGCGGGGCGACCGGCGAGTTTGTATCAAGTGATTCAACTGCAGGAGCGCCAACATATCCATCGTCGTTCGATGCATCGCCGTAAAGGGTGCCCGTTTCGGAATAAGCGATATTGCCGAAAGAGCATGGAAAGGCAACGTATGAATGCGGCGAAGAGCCATGGCTCGAGGTGTAAGATACAACTAAACCCGAATCGGTCGACTCTGCCTCGGGTGTAGTGGCATTTTGGGGAAGGCCGGAGGGTGTATGAGTTGAATCATTGTCCGTGATGTAGAACGAGTTGATATGATGGTGCGACACCATTGCGGGGCCGTTCTGGGTGGAGGAGAACGGTAGAGTGGTAGCACCGCGATTGGCGTAATTGTACTGCGAAGCGACTGCCCAGTTTGCATTGGGTGCGAAGGTAAACCCGTTGTTGTTCGGTGCCTCGCCCTGAAGAGTAGCCTGGTAGGAAGAAAGTCCATATGAACCTGCTGACTGGGAGTTGTAGGAGTTGACCGTGTAAGATGCAACCGAATCCAAACGGGTCGATCCTGCTTCGGGTCTGCCTAGCGTCGGCCAAGTGAAGGAATCGGCATTGTAGGGCGGATTTTGATGCAACACCGTGGCGCGACCGAAAAATGGTGGGGCAGCGACACCATGATGGGTGTAGTTGTTCTGCGATGCAACTGACGAGTTTGCATCAATCGATATCGCAGCGAGAGCGTATGGATTGTTACTCCATGCCTGGTCATAGCGGGTATTCAGTGCGGAATAGTGCGTGTTGTCGAATGTTTGTCCCGACTGTTCCATCGATGAAGGTGGAGACGCCGGATCATTGATGTTGCTCAAGATCGTGTTTGTAGGAGGAACGGGTAAGGAATCGTGATGCGACGCCTCTGCCTGGTGATCCACCTCAGAAGGAGCGGATGCGCGTTTCCGTGAGCGGTTGGAGTCTGTGACGTAACTGTGTTGTAGTTTGCGGTGCTTAAGGAGCCCGGAAGGGCAATTTGACCTGAAGCTGCAGGGTCTTTCGGAGACGTAGGGCTGCGTGGACCTGCCACGGCGCTTTGAAGAAGACTTGACTTTGATCTTATCAGGACACTCAAATGGCCTTTCGCCAGAACTAGAGGGGAGGAAGGTGAATATGCCGATCCACAAAGGAAATGTTACGGTAGCCTTACTGAGTGTATTCGTGTAGTTTCAAACCTCTCGCGTATACGGTGACGAAGTCACATTCCGTGCAGCGGAACAACCTATCAATGTTCGTCAAGTTCAACACCCCGTCATGACACGATGATACCCTGACGTACTTTGAGGGGTCAGTGTGTTCCAAGGCATGTTTCTTTAGGTCAGACTGTTTTTCAAAGATGATACCGCAGTTTGCAAAGTCGCAGGAAAAGGTCTATGATGACACGGTCGGTCTGAGCTCCGATAAAGTAAATGGGACGTACTTTTCCCATGACGAGTTTGAACATAGCTGTGTGGGTGAGGGAGGGTATTGGGTATTCTAGGAGAATGACGAGAGAATTGCGAGACATGAAGTTTCGGACCTACCGGCTTTTATGTGCATCAGGATGGAATCCTGGAGACAGGCTGTAGACGCGTCCGGAAGTTCGCGTCATTGTCTTGCTCTACTATGTACAAAGCAGAACAGGCTAGTTGTTTCATCTACGCATCGCCCCGACCGAGTGTGACGAGGATCATGATGGACATTCACTTTGGGACGTGATGAAGGAAACAATGGGCGTGGAAATTACACAAAACGACGCACGATATCTGCACATTCACGATGGGCATCTGTACGCTTTGAAGATTTTACCAGGCCCGATGTGACTGTGAGTGTATGACCGGGTTAATTACGTGGCGGTGCATGTCAAATCCGCCGATCCGCCAGTGAAGGAACGACTCAGACCACTCACCTGTGAACGTGAATCAACCAAGTCACTGCCCTCGATTTCGTTGACCGGCCTCTCATTCCTTGCAGGGACGACAACTCAATCAAAGCGCTTCTCTCATCCGACCCAGACATGTTTTCGTCCGCAGGGCCATGCATTCGTCAATTGGTCCCGTGTGTGGACAAGTGACGTTAACCGCAAGTAAAGTCAAACTATTCGAACCGAGTCTCTAACGCCCTTGGTGTCCGATATGGCCAACGACTTAATCCACATGGCAATCGGAGCGGGAGCAATCTGGTGTTCATTGGATATTTCGAAAGTCTCGGGCCATAGTACGTACAAGGAAAGACGTCGCCGACGGCGATGATGATTATATTTGCCGTATCCCATGCTATGGACGCAACACGGCGCCCATTTCGAGTCTGCCTACGGAGGCCATCCAGGAGCATCTCGACTTCTGTAAGAAACCGTTGAAGCGAAGGGAGAGCTCCTTGACAGTGGCAAGTAAACAAGTCCTTGAATTTTTTTCTCCCTGACAAGTTCGCCAGCAGTATCCCGGCTTGGCTGTGCAACGCAGGTCCAACCACAGAAGTGGATACTAGGCGTGTGTGATCCGAGAGGTGTTCTCGTCTATTGATGGTCATTTGTCAGGTCCCGAGCTCTGTCGCTAATTTGGATACACATACTTCCTTTCCCCCGAGCCATCGTTCCAACTCTGAATGGACGAGCGTACGTTCCTTCTCCAGAGAATCACATCCATTGTGGATTTCACAGCTTCACAGTTTTACGCTTTGCCGCCACACCCGATTGACCGATGCTTTGTATGCGCGGATAACTCTGATATGGGTTCCACACCAATGTGTTTGCATGCGGCTTCTCCTTTCAACCGTTTTCGAATCTGACAAAGAACGAATAAACATAACATGTCCACAGTTCAACCGTCATGTATATAATATGCTGCATCTTGGGGTGATCCCTACGCTCCAAACCTGCACCTGCTACGAGAATCCGGACATTCTCTTGTACATTACATTCCCTTCCCGTTCATACCTTGCCCGATTTCACGCACATAACGATCGTCCCTGAACCATGGGCAAGGTACGTTTTTAATGCGTCTCATCGGATACGGAATTAATCGACTGGTTCCAGACTTACTCTTGCTCGTTCGAGGGCTGCGACATGGTCTTCTCGCGCGATCGCGACCTAAAGAAACATATTATTTTCCATACAGACCCTAGTCGGTGCGTGCGAGTATCTTGGTGATATGACCAGTGTCAAACTTGACGGCTATGGGATAGATTATTTAATTGTATCCTCTGTCCATTCCACACCTTAAACCCAAGGAATCTAAAGGTTCATTTCGCCATACAGTAAGTCTATCCTTCCAGAACATTGCCACTCAACACCGGAACGCTCACCTCGTTCCCCTCCAGTACCGGAGAGAAGATCTACGAGTGCCCTGATACAGTCCAAGTAAATGGGCCTTCTGGGGACCTGGCGGAAGCGCCCTGCAACTTCCGAACGAACGACCGCTCTGTACTAACGAAGCATCGTGGCAAAAAACATGGGTATACACCGCGTCCGCGTGCGGCCCCTCAGCGCGCTCTTGCCTTTATCCCTTACTACGGGCCGTCGTCCTCCACAACCACCTCTACATCTGTCGCCACGAGCGACGCTACTTCCGGTGTCAGCAAGTCAAAGCGGGTCCGGAAACAAAATGCCACCTCGAAACGTTCAAAATCTTCCAGCCTTCGTGGAGCTGGTGAGGTCGACGGTTCTACCGGCGATGCTCAACATGGGACGCCAGACGGTTCCGTGCATTCTACTTTGCAAGAAGGTGTTGACGAACATGAACAACGGGGTCATGTAGACTCACCGGACGCGACTGGTTCTAGTCCTGTCGGTTCCAGCAGCGCCATATCGTTCGCTCCAAACGAATACACTTTGTTGGACGCGCATGAACAACAGACCTACGTAGAGTCATTGGACGCGATTGGCACCCCTGCTTCAAGTTCGAGCGATACCACATCGGTCGTCCCCAACGAAGGCATTCCCTTGGATACAGATGTGCAATGGGCCGATGTGGAACCATCGCACGCTGCTGGTTCCAGCAGCATCACGACAACCACTCCCAACCAAGGCATTTCGATCGACGCTTTGTTTGATCCAGCCACAGATCTTGCGTTGTCAGGGTTTTCCGCCCAACTAGACTTCACTTTGCCGCAAGTGGCTGCAGTCATGGAGAGGTGGAATGAGTCTGACTGGAACGATTACTGGGGGGGATTCCAGTTCTACTCAGCCTGATGCTGCTTGATCTTTGTTGCCAAATCTCGATATGCTTTCCAGTTTGTTTGTTTTTTCATTCCAAAATTGCCAGTGTTTTTACGATGTCGTGTCAATCATCTTACCGTATATCATACTCCCTCCCAAATGCTACAATCCCACGTCACATGTTGCCTACTTGAACTTGGAGAGAACAGTCGGTCGAACATGCGCCTGGCTTTCCCTTGATCAATTCAAGTTGATCAAGCATGAATTCGCTTGTGATTTTCACCAAGAACGCTTCCTCTGATTATGGGTGGCTAGGAAAGAACAACGATGAGCTGTTCGGAGTCGATCGTTATGATAGAGCCACTCTAGCTCACGCTTTGTTTCAGGTCATGGCATACCTGGCGGCTTACTCTTCAAATGGCCCTTGGACGAGTGATTTTTTCTTTTCGAATTGAAGTCTACAGCACAGCCTATGAGCACGACCAAAATCAGCGAGACCTCGCGATGAACACTGCACGAGACGAGGGATCTGCCATGACGATGACCTCGACGTCGTATTCCGTCCGATGAATAGGGGTCACGTGGCAGTCCCCGACTCGGGAAGTGCCGAGAATGACTCTACCACCATCTCGATTTATCAATGAGACTTCAGAAACGACACGTTCCGCAACTTTACCTATACGATAATCGACAGCAGGCACAGATTCACCTTGGTTCTGTCCATCCGGCTCGAAATAAGGCGATCCGCGCCAGCTAGAGGTTCGCGAGAAACCCTGCATGATCGGACCCTCCCACACGTGTATCGTGGAGAGCCACGTCGAGCGCTTCGATCTCCTCGGCCGGTAATCATCGCAGTACAGTCCCACCCTTGACCACATCAAGGCCCTGGGGGTGTGGGACAGGGAGGGCAAAGACTGCGTCGTCACATTCGCTTAGGGTGCATTTAGTGCAGGCGTGTGCTCGGCGCACAGATCGGTGCGTTCATGTAGTAGGAGTGTTTTCCCCCGAGCACGCGAAATCTCTACTTGGTTCAACAGATCCTCCATCCTTCCATCCAAGGACCAAAGGCGTTGGGAGATATGCAGCTCACTTCGGCGCGAGTGGACCAGGGGAAACTGGTTGACTTCACCCTGCCTGATGTCGCTTGACGAAACTCGTGCAGCCATACTCCGAGTCTCTGCGTGCCATCATCAAAGTCATAAAACCCTTTTTCGGGCTCCCCCGACGAACACGAGGTGTACGCGCTGTTGGGATTCGTAGAGGTGGATCATCCATGACCCGTTCGGAATGCGTATTTCTTCGACTTGATCGTTATGGTGGGTCGTTGGCCGGGTTGCGGTGTCACTCTTGGTGGTGGTCATTCCCCCACCGGACATCAAATAAAGTGACCCCGAAGCGTCTGTTCGCGTCGTCTTGGCGCAGTCGGTTGATAGTAACAACAGCCGGATGACGGACCTACACCTCTGTGCGCCCGTCACTCCCAAAAGACACGTCCGTCGTCGCCAAAATCGTCGATTAGCCCGGCGTCACGCTTCCCAAACCCGAACGGAGTTCGAGTCTCTGTTGCTGTGGATCCTTTGAGCTGCGGCAGATAGTGATCATATATATTCTGGCCGGACACGACGCTCCCCCTTTAAGCTTCAACTTCAGGCCCGGCGAGTTGTCGATCCTCGATGGGGCGTGCGTGGGATGGGATGGGTTGGGGTTGGGATTGTGACATTCGTGTCCGAGTCGCTGTGTATATGCCCTTGAGGCTATCCAGCGTGTTTTTAATGGTGAGATGATCAAGCGTGCATGGGTGGATCGAGACATCTTGGTTGAATCTATCAGGTCGGACTCGCTCGTATGAGCCGCTAGAGACACGACGCACCAGACTTGTCCATCGTTCCGTTAATCAAGGCGTCGGGAGGTGATGCCAATTCTGACGCTGATTCAAGTACGGCTCTCTGGGACGTTTCAGTCTCTATTCGAGGAAGAGCAGAAGAAGAATACTTGCAAGTCTCAGGTCCCATCAAACCCCTCACGGGATCAAAGTGCGATGATCGTACTGACAACGATAGCTGTGTTACATAGCGTATGAAAGACGGTCTACGTCGTACTCGTATGGCATGTTGTTTGGTGGCCGTATTATCTAGGATACATAGCAATATGATCTGATAAGACGCGAAAGGAAAACGGTGCAGAATTATCGATACAAAGAGATAGAGATGGAAATACCGGATCGGTAACATGAAGCAAACGAGGGGGAATAGGATGAAAGGAAGAATATCGAGTATGCAAAGTGGCAACGTCCAGAATTAAATAGATGCAGATGCAAGGGAGAAAGAGAATCGGTGCATGACAGCTCAAGCATCAAACGCGTAGAACTCCTTGTGGGCATCCAGCACAGACTGGTCCCAACCCTCGATCCCGGCTTCGACCATCCATTCGGGGCACAAACATCCTCCCCGGTCGGTCTGCATGTCGAGACTAGCCGGAGCCGAAGAGGGGACATGCTTCATCCCAGTCATGTCGAACATACTGTAGCCCATCTCGTACCTACCCGTCCATTCGGAATGGAACGAAGGGGTAGCCAAGTCCATTTCGTCTTCGGGCACAACCAGCGTTGCATTGCTGGAAATGGAAAAGTCGTTTCCGGACACGTCCGAGTAATTCGCGTCCATACATTGTCCATATGCGTCCTCGTCTCCCTGCCAAAGAAAGGGGGAAATTTCTGTTGTTGAGTTGAAAGAAGGGGACGTATACTCAGCGCCAATGCTGGAAGGGTTGGCCATGCAGGGCACGAGAGACGTTTTGTGACATGAAATGGAGACAGGGCTGCGAGGACGTCGAGAAACTTTTCCGTCCCGCTTTTGCCGAGGCTTGCGCGGTTTGCAAGGAGAAGCGGAAGCAGCCTTTGAGGGCCGACTGCGGTTCGGTGGTGGTATGTACCCGTGGACTTTCTTCCGGTGCTTCGTCAAGGCCGCAGGGTCGTTCGTTTTGTACTCGCATCGTTCTTCATGGGATGGCGACTCGGGAGAACCGACAACGCTGACCATATGAGGGCACTGGTAAGTCTTCTCGCCGGTGCTGAAGGAGAACAAAATGAGCATCCCGATGTTGGGCAAATATGAATATGTTGTGAAAACTTACTGGATCGCGAAGTGGATCGCGAGATTCTTCTTTTGAAGAGTGAAAAAGTCACATTGCGAGCAATAGTATACGCTATCGGATAGTCGTCAAGTTCGACGGCAGTCATGTCACCAAGATACCCACACACACCTGTCCGGGTCTTCGTGAGTGGCCGTGTGCTTTTTCAGCTGATAAGGTTTCGAGAAGACCTTGTTACAGGTGGCAAACGTGCAGGAGAAAGTCTGGGAGAAATTGGTCAGTTGCAAGTTCGACGAAGTGGCCTGGCAACGTACCACGCTCATGATTGATGGATGATACTAACGTACGTCACGAAGTGTGAACAAGGTATTGGCGGAGAGGTGTCAGATATATCAAGGAGAATGACCAGATTCTCGCAGATGATGGAAGGTGTTGAGTGAAGGGATCATCCCAACTGATCGCGTTTATATCTCTCGTGTCCCCGATTGTTCGATGGTGTGGACATCTTGTGGACGTGGCTTTGACTTTCCGGGTCTTTGTCCAGTTCAACGTCAGGTCAAAGCGGGGGGCACGTACTTTGCGGGATTGGCAGAGACGTTCCAAGCGTTACAAAAGGCATCACTGTGGACTTTCATTTTATGTCTTTTTCGTACGTCAACAAAGTAAGCCTCTTGGATACGACGGCTGGTCTTCCTGGGTCATAGTGTATGCACTGTATTCAGGGTGCTTGATTGGTGTCATTTTCTGAAAAGAAGAAAATACGCACCTTTGTGAGGGCAACGGTTGGTTACTTTTCTGAAAGCTGGAAACATCCGAACGGAGACAATCGCGGTCAAAGCGTCGAATTGCTGTGTTGATCGCGGATTCCCACGGTGACTGATGTTGAGCTTCTCAAATTCAATGTCACCACGAATATGCATACAATCTTCTCCTCTCAGAAACTGTGTCGAGAATTTTTTGAAGCGGTTCTCCATGGATCACATCTGCCACTGACCAAGATAGACCGACAGTCTCTTCGAGCAGAGGGGCCACTGCGGGATGAAGTACGTCGCCTCCACTGAACAGAATGGTGAACATACATCAGTGAGTGGCAGCACGTGGACCACATAAACATCCAAGGCTTGATCACTAACTCCTCGAATGAATACTGGTTTGATATCCACCATTGGCGAAGACAACATCCACAACATAGGTAAACGAATACAGTGACCTTTCTAACATCCTACAACTGCAACGATCACAACACGATGAGTCAAATTGATTTTTTTCTAGCAACTTTACATTGGCGCACTCATAGACCACTGGCGGCAGATGAGTACCTGGCACCTCCGAGCTGGGACAATGTGTCACCAGACTTAGAACAACGACACTCCGAATACATTACCTTTCTTGTCGTTCCCCTGACTGAACGGGAGATTCGGTGGACTCGGGTCCTATGGCCAGAGTGTGATGATCAGGCATCCCTCTCGATATCCTGGGTCGTCAATGCCCCAAAGATGAATCATTTCCAGGTAGAATCAGTTATGCAGAGCGGAAGTTGATGTCAGCGTCAACCTCGGGCTCCCCATGATGCTGATGTGAATGACCCTTCCCTTCTCCAAGATGTCTCTGCTTTTTCTCTAGTTCCATGCCCAATCTGACTTGGGACGTTCCCCATTTTCACACTCGGGAGGCATGTCCGAATCTGGGGGATGATATCACATCGGACCTCTGCATCCAGACGCGATCGACTTTCATTGGAGGAGGAGAACCTCGTGGCGATCGTATGGTCTCTTTGATCTCGTCCAGATAATCATGCTGACATACGTGGATGACAAAATCTTGATCGGCCCGAGGGAAAGCACGGTGGCGAGCTTGACCTATGAATGGAAAATCGTCAACCTTGGAGGTGTTGCCCACCAGTTAGTGCCCTTCGTGATCGCGAGGGGACCCCTGGAATGAAAACTGGTTCAGGGATAGGACATCTTCTGGGTCGCTTACTGCAGTGCTACAGGTGAGGACCCGGTGAGGATCCTGAACATGACTACGTCAAGCCGTAGATTGTGGTCTCAAGCGATCGTATCCATGCAAACGAGGAACACGGATGCGATAGCGCTGGTCTAATGCCTTCCTAGGGTCGACTTTCCTTGAATCAATCAGAGGGCATCGCTGTTTGATGACATTCGAGGCCATTGATATTCGGGACAACGTTCGTTACGGTACGGTATATTTATCGTGCCATACAACTTACTAGCGGACCGATCGTGATCAGTGAGGGATCTCGGCTGCGCACCACCGGAGGCCGCCGGTGAGGGGATGAGGTATCTGTTTATAATACAATGAGCTATGTAATCAATTGCCCTAAGATCCGAGCCTTGCAATGCCTTGGCATCGTGACCTCTTTTTGAATCTTGTTTGGGGTAGACTACCCTACGAAAGCGCTAGCTCAGGCAGGGACCACTCAGCACTGGCCACCTCCAACTGCAGGGCCATGACCTTACGCCTTACTGCATCACACACGTACATCATGTGCTTGCTGGGCTCAAACGTACGTACGAGCAAGCGCCATGATAGAAAGATAAGAGGCACATGTACACAGGACCCCGATAGATATGGTGTGGGCAGCGGTGTGTCCTCTGCCACATCCGCGTAAACGGATCCATTCCAGTTCGATGGCGAATCTACTGATCCCGCTAACCAGCGTATAGAGGCTAGTCAGGGAGTTTTACAGCATGATGTGTCCAGAAGTGTAATGGACTCGGCAAGTATAGGAATGAGAAGGATCGCTGAGACTGGTACGAGGATATTCTTGATCAGATGGGACGCCGTGCGCCGCATAGCTTTTCCCAGACAGGCCCAACGCCAGGGCTGGTGGCCGCATCGCGAGAGATTCGGGGTTGCAAGTATCAACGTGATGTGGCTTGAACCACCAAGACATTGATATGAAAGGATGTATTGCACGTCGTAGCGCAAGAATGGTTTAGTCAAATGCCAAGTGGTCCATACATAATCAGATCCGACGAGACCGAATTTCCTGTACGACGTTCGTTAGCAGTGTGGCGCTATCTCAGCACACAAGTTAGCATCCTGCCACGCACACTAGCTGCATCACCGAGCTTTATGTGGAATAGGGGACTGCCGGAAGGACTCTTGAGCCCACGAGCGAACGCCAACAACGCAACTCCGGGATTTGACGAAAGCCTATCGACGCATTGTCACCAACGCCGATGCTCGTTTCTACTGGACTCCTGCCGCACCGACTTCCGAAATGAGGTCGGATGCTGCTGGGAGACCGATGCCGACGGAGATATATAGGTCCAGGGATAAGACACATTTGGTCACTGAGAGGTCACGGCCGTCGGAGAGTGCATGCATGCACACTACAAGATTGTACGTGGCGTGCGGCGCTGTCAGATTGAAGAAACAAATGCCGATGAGTCGCACGCCATTTCCGCGGGGTATTTGACTCAAGAGTGCAAAACGTTCATGCCCTCCCCGACAGGGACAAGACGTTGGGCGCAAGCCCGACTGGAAGAGGAACAGACCTTCTGGTTGCGAGCGGATCGAGATGGATTTTTGGTTCCGAACATACAGGTTTTTCGGCTCGAAATGCTGGTCAGATTATATGCTGTTGTCTGGCTGTTCAGTGGACTCGGCTCGAAATAAGACCACAGGAATCGACATGAAATCTCGCATTCAGACGGACAGCGAGAATGGGGTGGTGGTGATTAATATCACTACGTGGACACTCGGAAGAGAAACCGGCCTGAACACAGGTGTCATGGTGGCGCCGGTGTTGGCAGCCGTGCTGGATGTAGCCGCACGTCACTGTAGTGTTTGAGAGTGAATCGATCGCTGGCAACGACGAAATGCTTGCTGACGACGACGCCTCGCAGACTCGTCGCTCGAAGATGCCGTAGGTCAGATGCAAAAGGGGAAAGTCGGGGTTTGTCCACCACCACCATGGCCGGTGCCGGTGAGATGTGGGCAGTGCCAGCATCCCCACTATGTCGCCTCGGACACAGTTTATAGTCTTGGCCACTACAGTGGAACGCATGCCCGTCATGGCGCACGGCGTATCCAGCGTGATGTCCACATGTAGCATAGGTACCAAGTGAGATCATTCTTGCAGGGCGAGGGCGGATTCTCAGGCATCTGGCCGCAATAGTGAACCATCAAGACGGTGCTGCGAAATAAATTTGGGCAAGTTCTGGTTCGAATCAACCAGCCAGCTGAGTAACACTTGAGCGGGTCTCACCAAGTGGCAGTGGGAGTGAGAGTGAGAGCGAGCGAAGAACCGCGTAGCTAGCTCGGACTCGGAGCTCGCCAGTGCCCTTTCATTCTTCCCCGGCGACATAATTCAAGTTGAAAAAAGTCAGCTCCAACGCCGTTTCTTCTTCTTCTTCTCTCCCACCACCATCGAGCGTGCAGGTCTACTAGATGTCGTCCTCGAGCTACCATCCGCCGCCTCATCTGCACCGTGTCAATCTGCACTCGCATGGAAAGCGCCCGTTCGAGGAGTGTGGCGGGTATGATTCAGATCCTGACAACTCCATGCCCATCCAGCCCACCACCAGTGGCACCTCGTCCTCGTCGAATAATAATTGCTTCTCCACCACAACTTCACCGACCGGTCCACACAATCCAGAGACAAGAAACAAGAGAGCTCGGAGTACAAGCTCTACCAGCACAGATGACTCTTCCTCCAATCCATCGTCGAGTGGTTACAACACCGCACAGTCCAGCTCACGCAGCGATATCTCTTCCGATGGCCCGTCTGCGTTGCCAACGAGGGCGGTAGATTGCCCAATCCCTGTGGCCTCACCGCCTCCCTTTGCTACCACCCAGGATGTCCACATGTCTGATTTGCATCTTCCAATCCCACCTACCCAACCTCAGCGCACCGATATCCCCCCTCCTCCGACCCCAGATGATACCCTTCGTACTTCTCTACAACGTTTCGCAGAGTTTGACCGCCAAATGGCGGCTCTCCGGACTTCCTTCGCAGCCACACGTTCCCAACCACTGCCACCTTTGGGTCCTTCCGTTAACGGAGATCCAGCCCTTGCAGATGGCCATTGGCATCCTAATTCATCAAATTTTCTTTTTAATGGCAGTTCTGGCCAATCTCCTTCCACTACCACAGACCCTGTCCCATCCACTGTGACTGCTGCGACGAGCGAAACCCTCAATTCATTATCCACATTTGCATCTTCCGACGGTTAGCATGTCACACATCTAGACCAGCCGGAACTAATTAACACTCCTCCATTGTTCCATCGTTTTCAGATAGTGCTAATGTGACAGTAGCAACTTCGACTGCATCCGATAGTATCCCCTCTGCATCGTTCTCTCCCATTTATAGTAATGTCCCTCGATATCCACCCTATCCGTCTTATCGCCACTCAGTTGGTGGTTCTTCGTCGCTTGCCGCGCACGAGCGCGTGGGAGATGCGAGCTCTTCCAGTTCTACGCCTGCTTTCATGCGACCCTCGTCCAACGAAAGTACCACACGAGTGGGCGTCAGATCGTCAATCTCTGTCGAGTCGTCTGCACCCTTTTCCGCTTCGCACATAAGACCCGTACGCAGGAGCTTATCCCCGCTTGTGTTTGCCCCCGATCCGTCTTCGTCGTCAACACCATCTATCGTCACTGATGATATCTTGCTCAGGTATCGCACATCATATAGCGATAGGGATCTGGTTAATGGCCGATCACACAGAAGGGGCGTCGATAGCCCAGTCCCGAATCAGGATCGTGAGGTCTCATCGTCCCGCCAGGAAGATCAATTGGGCGAGCAACCACGTAACGTATTCGTTTCATGGCGCTCGGATATTTCCTTACCATTTAGTAGCAGGACTGTCGTCACAAACTCGGCTTGGTGACCGTGTTAGAGTCATAAGGGAACACTCCGTAGAGCGGGAATCTGTTCCCTCTGTATTCGATGTCTTCAACATTGGTGAATCTTCCCAGGACCGAAACAGGTCATCACCCGTTCGAGAACCTGCTGTATCCCGATATACCTCTATCGCAGGTGCGTACATCGCAATTGAAAGTCTGCTTGCAATTCGAGTAACGCTTCTGGCACAGAACCCGTGCCCTCACATGCACCTGAAAGCCACAACGACAGGTCAAGTGGCCCTGCTCCCATCTCGACCGCGACGAACCCCAACCAAGCCCCTTCAGATGACTTCCACACTCGCCTCCACTCCTCGTGGACATCCATTCCATCTTCCAACTCCCTCATGTCCGAAAGTGCATCTGAGCGACGACACACCCTTGCTCTGGAGCGATTCCGCGCACGGCTGCGCCGATCAAGTTTCGATGCGGACGACGAGTCGGATAGTCGATGGTCAGGCAGCTCGCGAGGCGAGCGTGAGCGTGAGAGTGGTCGTGATCCAGGTGCCGCATCGCCGGTACCGCCGAGTCCGAGTGTGGAGAGTCTGTCAGGGACTGGAACAAGCTCGCATTTCCCCTCGTTTGGCGCTACGCGTGCGCCGCTGTCGTCGGCGAATAGGGTAGAGCCGGTGACGTCGACCTCGCTCCAACGTTCTTTCTCGGAGTTGTTTGCGGAGACGCAGAGGATCTTGAGGGAGGAAGGGGCTGAAGCTTTCCTGCTCGACTGGGATGCACCGAGGGTAGTGGAACGAGAAAGACAGCAGCGAGAACGAGAGCGGGAAAGGCAACTAGATCGGGAACTACAGCGAGAAAGAGTATGGGAATGGGAAAGGGAGCGGGAGCGTCAGAGAGAACGGTTGAGTCAGGATGTCCAAAGCAGGAGCTTCACGTCTGGGTTGAGCCTAGCCTCAACGAGCTCGGCAAGAGAGGAACCCTCCTACCCTCCTGCGTCCGCTTCGTCGGGGCCACCTCGACCGGCTTTGGGTCAACTTGGGGCTGGGTCAACCACTACGACCCCGAATGTGATCGCAACGACCACGACGACGAACATCGGCCAACAGTATTCGTACACCAACCTGAATCTATCGTCTTTCCAGTCTGGACTATTCAGGGACTCGTTGAGGAGGAGTGCAGAAGTAGACCAAGCTGCTTTCTCCTCGACTGGACCTATGATTCCCTCTACGACCCCTGGTGGGTCTCGCGCTGCTTCACGACTTGGTTTGGAGGACAGTGGAAGCGACATGGATTTGGATGACTTGGTGCGCACGGTACGTAACGTATCGACGGTGGTGACGCTGCTCCAATGCTGAATTATTCTCGCTTAGCGTCCGCCTTCCCCAGAATGGTCTCGGCCGCATCCCTACGCTGGGTAAGATGATTGCAGTGTGGCAGTACTACAGCATGCTGACCTCGCACGTTTCTTCCAGTCGTACCCCTCCTCCCAACTATTCTCCACCGCCTCGCAACTTTAGTCTTCGACCCGGTTTGTCCGTTCTGCGTAGGGGGAGTATTATCAGCTACGACCCACAAGGACGCTCACAACCTCCCAACCGAAACTCGGCGATGTTCACTCGGCCCACACCACAGGCATCTTCTGGGTCAACGAGACCAACCTCATACGAGAACAACAATCGGCCCGCACCCCCGGAAAGAACAGAGCGCGATCGATTCCTGCCAGCGAGGATCCTCGAGACTTTCTATCGTTCACACGAGGACGGGCGACGAAATTCGTCGGCCGGGCAGCCATATCACTCACAACATCCCCCTAACCAAAATCATGCGCCGACATCTGTTTCGAGTGCGGTTTCCCGCAATGAACGGAATAGTATCGTAGGTGGACCTCGGAGCGCGAATGGGAACGGAAGCGGAAGCGGAAACGGGAACGCAAGTCGCTCCGGGTCCGAGGTTGTGGGAGAAAATAGGAGGAGTTCGCTCGGGTTGGGAGGTTCCATACGTTCTCGGCTTGCGCGATTTGCGAGTCCCCAGTCGTCTTCGAATACCATGGACGTGGCATCGTCATCGCGACAACGATCGCCTTCCCGTCCGGTCGGGGCTCGTCCGCAGGTAGCGGAACAACATCGGAGGGGGCCGTCGGTCTTTGGGAGTGCAAATGTGCTCGAGCACGAGTCCCGCTCAGACACACGTGGTGTATCAGGACCGCCACATTGGGCTCTGAACACTGGTGTTGCAGAGCCCCCGGTGATGACGCGAGATGCGCCTTGGCGTGCTTCGTCTGGTCCTCGCAGCGCGTTAGCCCCACCTCCGCCCGCGAGTGGTTCTGCGCGGGTCGAGATTGCCGAGGTGGCCCGTGCTGAGGGCTCGCGTTTACGGACACTTCGACAGAGGTTACAGTTGGATAGGAGTGGCGAGGGTATGCGGGTCTTTAGACCTGGTATGTTGAGAGCCGCGATTGGGAGGAGAGGAAATCTCGGGGATTACGTGGTACGTAGTGTTTGATTCCATCTCTGCGCGTACGTTTGATTTGGATGGTGCTGACGGTTGTCTCTTCAGCCGGACGAGTTGTTTGACGATTCGTATGAGGCGCTGTTATCGTTGTCGAGTATGTTGGGCGATGTTCATTCTAGAGCGACGCCAGAGGAGGTGCTTGCAACCCTTCCGACTGGGACATTCAAGGATTGGAAGAAGGAAGACAGTGAGACGAGGTGTCCTATCTGCTTGGACGACGTGAGTACCCCCCCCCACTCGCTCTCGGCACATCGGCTGATGGTCGCTCTTTTGGAATAGTACGCGCCTTCGGATGTCGTCATGAAGCTAATAGAGTGTACACACTGGTTGCACAAGAGTTGCTTGGAGGTGGGTATTCTTGCTTTCTTCGTGGGGTCGTTCAATGACATTGTCCAACGTACAGCAATGGTTAAGGACAGCCAATACTTGTCCTGTATGTCGCGAAAAGGTCAAGGCGTCTCCCAAGCCCGCGCCCATGCCTGCGCGGAGACGTCCACACCGGGATCTTTCTGGTCTGCCTGAAACGAATCATGGCGCAAGCAGTTCTACTTCCGGAAACGGTTTGAGCGGCAGGCCCCCGCATACAAATACACAGTCAAATAATGGGAGACCGGTGTCGTATACTGCGACAGTGTTTGACCGGTTGATGAACGATGGAAGAGATGTGACTGCAGGATCGTGGTCGTCTCCTCCATCTCAAGTCCCCCCACCGACGAGAGATGCGCGTAGCGTATTCTTGGAACGTCTACGGGTTCAACAGCAGCACCAACATCCACGCGAACCACACCAGGCACTACCCACATACGATTATCACGATGCGTATGTACCGCTCCCTCCACACGAGTTGCATTACCATGTCCGCGTACCGCCTACGGGTCAACCTGGCTCCTTGTCGTCTCGTCCGACAGCTGGCGTTGGATTGAGTGGGACGGACGGGTCTGGTGCGCGTCCCTTTGGGTTCGCAACGGTGTTGCGTGGGCAAGGGTCGGACTCGAGTATGAGTACGAACTCGGGCATGAACATGGTCGTTAATGAAGTCTCTGCGGTGCATGGGGCGAGTGGTCGTCGTTCGGTGGCAAGCACGGGTGGACCCCCCGGGCCAGGAACCGGAACCGGATCGTTGTTCCTCGACGCACCGACGATGCAGCGGAGAGAGGCCATATTTCCGTTTGTGTCTCCGTCTTCTGGCACGTTCACTGGCGCAGGTGGTCCCGCGCTGCCGCCGCCACCCCCACCACAACAACAGTTGAGCTTCGATCCGCATGGACACGGACACCCGGCGACGGTGGTGATTTCGAATTCAACCGAATCTTCGAGGGACTGGAGGAATTCGCGCATGCATGATGCGCTGCTTAATATGGAGGCGTCGCGTTCGTCGTCGTCGTCATCTTCTTCAGTGTCAGTGTCGCAACCTCGTCCTATGGGTGTGCCGAATCGCATTCCCCTCGACGAGGACAGCACGTTTGAGGACTATATGTTTAGGTGGAATCTTCGTAGGGGTCGAATCGAGAATGCGTATCCTTATGAGGAGGAGCCGACAAGGCGGGGGAGTGGGGAAGGTGCGAGTTCGGGACTGTGATGGTGGAGAACTCATGTCAAAAGGGATCCAAGCAAGCGATTTTCTTTTTTCTCTCGCGGTTTTCATAATATAGCTTTAATCTCTCCTCTTTTTTTCTATTTGACTTTTTTTCTTCTTCTTTTCCTCGACTGTTGGCACGATCTTCTTTTGTTCACTTTACTTTTTCGTTTGTCATTTCTCTCTCGCCTCGCACGCGTGACGACGACGTTGATCATGGTCAAGTCAAGGATATGGCGATTACAAGCAGTCCAGTGTATTATATATTTGGATCTTACAATATTTAAGTACAAGTTGCATTTGGCACGAATCGGATGTGCCATTGGGTCCCTGAGGTTCGTGGGCGATTTCCAGCGGGAAAAGCCGGTCGACATCTCGACCAGGACGATATATACTGAGAGACCTACAAGCGCCCGACAATTTTATGGGCCGAGACAAGTCCATCATTGATTGCGAGCGTAGGCGCTGTCCCATCACGTATGCGTCGTATCAGTGTTGATCCCCCGCATTCGCCGCAATTGGGAGATGAAACGCGAGCAAGGGCTTCATGTCGATCGTCCGAGAAAGTCGTGCTTTCATGGCAAGTATACGGTATGGCCTACTGGCAAATGGTTTGTTGTAAGTTGAACGACTCGAGAGGACGCAGTGGCACGTGGTTCGCAAGGCATGCCGAGGTGGCAGCTGGACCAGCGTGCCTCGCCAAGTCGGTTAGCGGTGCCACTTGCCCCGCGCTCGCTGTCATTCTGGCTTTTTCAGTTCAGCTCGATACTCGCATTTCGGTCAGTTCTGTCAAGGCGTTGATCTCAACAACCGAGATTTTGACCGGGCACTAGTTCCGAGGTGAGTACGCGTTCCGTTTGCCGCCTCTGGTCATGCCCGTCGCTTGCCTTTTTTTTTTTTTCTCTGGGCCTCGTGATACCCGACAGCTTCGGCGAGAGACCGCGTTCCCATCTCGTCTGTTGGTCTCAAGTATCACTGGGAACGGAGTTGCGTACTCGCTACGAACGGCATTCTATCCTTCGTTCCATTCATCATCGCCCTCCGCAACAACACACTAATTTCTACCGCCATCGACGGCGTGGTGAAAAACAGGTCACGAGCCCGTCACGCGTCGCTCGTCGTAACGTTTCAAGCGTCCAGTTTCCGTTCGCTATCTAGAAGAACATTATCACGGTACCTTTATTTCGCCGACGGTCAAGTCACCCCCACAAGGTTTTGTACGCTCACTCGTCACAAATCCAACACTGTCTCCTTCTCTCCATCCCCTTGTACGCTCTGGACGTCTCGAGGATACCCCATTTCGTCCATCACACACAAGCTTTCATCATCCCCGTATGGACGCTCACGAGCTCGCGCGGTGGACTCGATTCGCAGCCAAGGGTGGGATTGGCAGGTGTACCGCGACAGTGGATTGCATTGCCCAAGAGATGGGCGAAGACTTGATGTTTTTGAAGGCAAGTTTGATTCACTCCAGTTCCTACTTCGAGCAGCAGGTTGTCCAGCCGCACGGTGGTCTCTTGGTCCACGTTTGGAACTAGTAGATGGAAGCGTTGTTGGCGATCGGAGACCTCTTGGTTTCTTACTGGTGACGACTCTCGTACGGGCTGGGAGTATCGGCAGACTGCGATCAACTTCAATTTCGGCGTGGAGATGGAATGATGGTAGTTATGTTGGTGGGATGATTTGGGTCGCGTGCCTGATGGGATGCATCTCGTCTATGGTTCCGCAGTTATTGCAGAGCTTCGATTGTGTCAGGGTTAGGCATGCGAAGCGAGGAAATTGTGTCCTGTTGGGTTGGGCGACTCTGCTGGGGACCCCATGTCGTTGAAATTCGTTCACGCGGTTCTGACATGTCATTATTTTTGCAGGACGACCAGATCACAGTATTGATGCAGTTGCCTGAGCCCGGAATTTATCTTGTGAGTCGTCTATTGTGCCTGCTATCCGTTGCTGGCTTGCTTTACTTCTGATATGCCTCACCACTGGCTGATGCACCGTATGTTGAAATTAGGGCCATTGCGAAGGCGTTGTCGGCCGATTTTCTGGGAAAGATGTACGGTTCCATAGCAAGTTGAAGAAGCCCGTCATGGCAAAGAGAGGCAGCGTTAGCGTCGGCGCTGGCGTGCCCGAGAGCAGAATGTCTATTTCTTTGGTCGAGGGATCCGGTTCAAGAGCGCAACTCCCTGGAGAGAGGTCACGGCACGCCTCAGAATCACCATCTCATTCGAGGCCAGGATCTAGGGGAAAGCAGACACCGTCACCCTCTCATTCCAAGTCGCACGCACACATGCAGTCCTATTCAACTTCTTATTCGCGCTTTTCCGAGGATCAGTCCGCAACCGCGACTCTTGACTCTCACGATACCACCGTAGTCGGTACTTCGCATACGTCCACCATCCAAGAGGTTTGCGCCTCCAGCACTAAATCCGGGCATGCCAAACCCCCATGGATGGTTACTTCAATTTCGGGTGCTTCCGTTTTTTCGGTAGGGTCGGCATCAGTTTATTCGGAAGCATCGACTGCTACGTCCGTTTACTCGGCTGCAGAATCTGGGAGGACGAGATCTAGAAACGGGTCAATATGTTCCATCAACTCGGGCGAGACCGAGAAGGATGTCTCTGGGGAGCCTGAGCACGGCAACGTCGACCAAGCAAATGGTGCCTCGTATCCACAGAGGCTGGTGTCTGTATCAGGTTCGATGTCTGACACAATACGGTCGACTCCTTCAGTATCAGCGTCGACATCGATTACGATGCTTGCAGCTTCGGTATCAACCTCAACTTCAATATCAGCAGCTACCTCGACGTCGGATACATCCATTGCATCGACTGCGACGTACGGTCCTGATTCTGCCATTGGTTCATTTGGATCCGTCGGGTCAATCTCAGAACTGGAGGCTAAGCAATTCGACTTGAGCAAGTTAGGCATACGAGCTGAGACGCAAACTTGCTTTATACTCGCGCCACCGCCTTTGGAGATGGGTGGTAATAGAAATGGCACGGCTTCCCCCGTAGTTGCGCCCCTAAGAGTGAGCAAGTCACCCAGACTGACACCGTCGCCTGGTCTTCCTCCATCATCACCACTTCCTGTGCCTCCCGCAATATCCGGGGAAACCCCACGGTCTACGTCCGCATCTCCTGCATTACCCAGCCCGTTGTCCCCTGGAAAACCTGGGTCTTTCTCTCCGAAGCCTCCAATTTCTTCGTCTCGCGGGTTGCCTGGGTCGCTGTCACCCGGTTTTCCAAGTTCGTTGGCGCCTGGACAACGCTCCCCTGGACTTCCAGGTTCGTCTTTTGCTTTATCTCGTAATCTCCTGTCGTCGCTCAAGTTGTCTTGCGCATCTTCGCATGCTCAGGTTCTCTGTCGCCTGGTTTTCGTTCACCAGCATTCGCGCACGGTCCCAATGCTCAGTCCCAGTACATGTTCTTGCCCGGATCAGGCTCTAATAGCCCGAATCCACATCCGTCTTTGACGGGCCCGTATGGCTCAACCCCGTCCCCGTCCTCGACAGGTTCGCACGTAGGTCCGAATCCTAATCCCAACGATAACAGTGTGCCCACATCGCCCACTGTACGCACGCCACCTGTGACTTCGTCTCCCTTCGGTCTAGGTCATCCCTACAGTGCGCCTCTTTCACCGCCCCCGAGTTTACCGCTGCCGCCTGTGCCGGCAGCATCGTTGCCTCCGCCCGCGTTCCCTACGACGACGCTTCCTATGCCCAGTGCTCTCTCCACGATCGGAGCCACTGCGAGTGAGCGAACATCCCCATTAACAGCACTCTCGTCCTCTTTACCGTCGCTGACGTCGGGGATGTTGTATGCGGATGACCGAAATGGGCAACGCAATGGAGATGGGATTGGGAACGGAGCATGGGACGAGATGGAGGAAGGGAACACGACGCGTTTGTCTACCCTCGATGCATTTCGTCGACAGTTGGATGATTCGACGGATCCGGCGGATGAGGATGAAATGGGATATGGGGATCGTTCAGAGGACGAGGGGGAGCGTGTACTTCGTTTGGGTGAGAAGGAGGATGACATAGGGGCGAGGATGAGTAAGGAGGGGGAGGGAGAGGAGGATGCACATTCTGATGGGGAAGTGGGGATTGGGTTGTCGTTGATGGGTGCGTTGAGTGATGGGGACGATGAGGGTGAAGCCCATGAGGATGATGTGGAACGGGCGAGGAACACGAAGGGTGGAAACGACAACGAGTCGAACGCCTCTGGTGTCTCTGGTGAGAATGGTGATACGATAGCCATGGCATGGACGCGCTATACGCCAACATCACCTATCAGTGCTCAGAATCCGAACGGACATCGTCGAACTGGAGACGAGGCCGGAGGTGGAAGTGAGGAGGAAGACGAAGACGAAGACGACGGTGCTTACTGGGACGACATCTACGATGGCTACCGGTACTCGCGTTACTCTCTCGCATCCAAGCGGTTTTCCGCTGCTTCGAAGTGCGTCTCCATCATGTCTAAAGGTTCCGGCACCTCCAAGGCGTCGTCGAAAGCACGCGCGAACGCGCCTCCCATCCCGGCTCCACCTGATCGGCCGAGCTTTGACGCGCCTCGACCGAGCATTGGGAGCGATGGGACGAATGGTCATCCGAGGCCTAGCCTCGAGAGTACGTCGAGCTCCATATTATCTGGCTCGATGCCGTTCTCGCGACCTTCGTTGACACGATCGGCATCGGATGAATCGACCCATGGGACTCGTATGTTACCGCTAACTGCACAGTTCCCTGCTGTCCCGGTGCACGTTCCTGTGCGGACGGAATCGCGGCTGAGGATCGTTCATGATGGTTTTATGCAAGGTAGTGGTGATCACGAGGAGAGAGAGTTGCAAGTAGAGCATGGATCCACGGAGGAATATACTGGAGCGGTTAACTTGAACATCGAGGTCGTTGAAGCGGCGGAGGAAGGCGAGGAAGTCGATGTGGGAAGACAATTTACGTCTTCGAACGCGAACATCATGGCGCTCTCGCCGCTGTTGCATACGACGTTTGGATCACCGCATTCGTCGAGGTTCACGGACTTGGAGGATGGATCGGATCAAGATCATGGGCGGAGATATAGCAATAGATCTGGCAAGTCGATGATGTCGTCCGTTGAGGGACTACCCAAGTCGCCGATTCAAGATGGTGGAAAAATGGCCTCAACATTGAGGGCAGGGATGGAGGTTGAACGCGCTCCATCGTCTGGCACTGCGTCATTCCTTCTTGTACCTGCGCCTGTCCCCGACTCTTCACCGCGAGAGCAGCGGGGGGCTGGTGCGATCGTCGGAGATGACGAAGATGGAGGTATGGCCGGCATCAATACTACTGACAACGACCCCGCTTCGGCAACGGAAGTAGCATCTCCGTCGCCAATACCGTCCGTGCAGACCTCCAGCGTTGCTCAGGCCACGACCGTGACGGACCCCGCACAAGCTGCACCTGGAGCAGACCAACCAGAAGACGCAGAGAAGAGCCCTTTTTTAAGCCCGCGTCCCCAGCCCAACAAGTCGCCTCATCCTTTTTCCCGGACGTCCGTGTTCCTTCCGCACCCGAACGCGCCCAAAGCAGTCCATCAATCACAAGGGCCCATGTACGGACGAACGACCCCGCAAACGTACGCTTATCAAGTGCCTTCAGGACCTGGTACGGGGAATACGATGCACCCCCCTACGCCGCTCAGCACGACGTTTTATTCAACCCACATCCTTCACCAACTTCGCAGTGTGTCGATGGCAGCCTCTCAAGGCCCAGCCAGGAGACCACCGATGACGCTGTTCGCGCGATGCCAGCCCGATTTAAACGCGAGCATGGGCCCCGTACCGATCCTGTTTTCGCTGGACCCGTTCCCCCCGCTGCCTACACCAGCCGCGAAATCACAAGTGGGAGGGGGCAGTGGGATGCATTACCATCCGGCGAAGATGATTCCTTCGAGGGCAGCGACTGTTTCTGCGCCTGTACGTAGAGGTGGGGACGATGGAATGCCTCCGATGGAGGGGGGTCGAGGTGCTGGGGGTTTGACTACGCTGCGACTACCAAAACGGTTAGTGACGGCAGCTGCGAGTGCGGGTGGTCCACGAGGAATCGATGCGGATCCGTCATCACCGTTTTTGCCGATCCTGAGAGAGGGGTTCGTACCCCAGGTTGGTGCTGCTCGTCCGCGGTCGAGGTCGTTCTCTTCGTTTGGTGCCCGTGTCCCTGCCCCTCCGCCGCAACAGAAAAGGTCAGTCCAGGTCCACTGTATATGCCTTCATGGTTTCATAACAAATTGATTTGTTCAGTCGGGAAGAACCAGTGATGAAGATGCAGGATGTTGCCAGTGTCACTGCCCCACCACGCAAAGCGTCTCTCCCGCCTGCGTTGATGCCACGACACGCTCCTTCTCCGCTTATTCTTCATAGTAGCAACAAGGACCACGAGCCAAACGGCAATCTTGCGTCTCCCGTCATACAATCACCTACGCAAATCAAAGTACCGCTGAGTCTGTTCACACAAGGACCTCCTACGCACTCCCCGCAGTTTGTCGATGCGATGCAATTCGTAAATACGAATGGTTCACTGGCCAGCCCGGTTGTGAGCTCTCCCTTAGCGATCAGCTCAGACAGGGAGAAAGACGTTTCACCTGTATCGGGACCGAGCAGAACGTCGATGTCTTCGTCGGACCCTCATAGCGCAGCATCACCACACTCGTTGATGCCGGGGCGGCAGGGATCGTCGGATGCGCCTCCTAGAAACAGCTCGGTCGAGGGACCGGCACGACAAAGCTCTGACTCGAGCGACTCGCGTTCGTTGGCCTCGCCTCCTCCAATCCCCGAGGCGGTCTCACAGAGCGCACGTACTTCGCCACTTGTGCAGGAATTCACCCTCAAAACCAAACTCAGTCTCCCAGCGCTTCGAATGAAGGCAAGCATACGATCCAAGGTGGACGACGCTGTCAGTGTGGTATCGCTCCCAGCAAGTGGGGAAAACGAGACGGTTCAAGTGCAAGACATGGACTTTGAGCTCGTCAAGCCTTCTATTCCTCATGTGACAGGTCGGGCGAGTCAGGAATCGACGTTGACCAGTCGTGAAGGTGACATGGCCAAGCCTGATGTGTCTCCTATCCCGGGCGATGCGATGTCGTTGCACTCCAATGCACCAAGGTCGCCGTTGGTTCCTACTGCTCCCGTGGAATCCGCCGAATCTATTGATGCACATCGGCAACGCGAATTGAAATGGATGTCGCTGTTTCCTATCGTGCCTCCTTCGCAAGCCCGCAAGAACAAAAAAATCAGAAAATTGCTGCAAGAAGGGGTGCCTTCCTCGGTTCGTTACCTCGTTTGGTGTCATCTCACGGACAGCAAGGCACGAGCGTTGCCTGGGGTGTATGCCAAGTTGGGAAAGAGACCGCCTGTTCCGGCGTTTGCAGAGATCGAGAAGGATGCGGTAGAGGGTTTCCCTGACCAGCCTCAGCTTCATACAGCGCACGGACCGATTGTCTCGCTTCTCCAAGCGTATCTTAGCATGGTGCCCGACATCCAATATAGCAGTGGTAATGTTTTATTCGCGTTCGTGCGTCGACTCATCATGGCTCACCTTGCTTGGATTCCTAGGGCTGACGTCTATTACTGGCCACTTGTTACTGCTCGCCCCTGAAGAGGACGCCTTTTGGATCTTTGCTTCGATGATGGATGCGCACTTGCGTACTTATTTTTCGACGAATACCATTCAGATTGAGATCGATGCGTCTCTGTTCAGCAGAGCGCTGGAAACTATCGATCCCGCGCTCGCGAAGAAGCTGTACGTGCAGCTGTCGATAGCTCCTGCAAGCATCACGCGGCCATGGTGAGTACACGTTTCGTCAAATGGTGTCGAGGTGCCGTCTCTTATTATGGTTCAGGTTCTCTACGTTGTTCGTCGGAAGTCTTTCCACGGATCACCTACACCGGGTGTGGGATGTATTTCTATACGACGGTGAGTTGCCTTGCGCTTACCGATATGTCGTCCATGACCGACGGTCTATCCTTGTAGGCATACCGTACTTGCTCCGTGTCGGGCTGGTCGTGATCAACTGCGTGCGCCATCTTTTACTGCAGGCGAATACGGAAGAAGCTGCCTTGGCACACCTCGTTCGCCCACCTCCGGCATGTCTACCTTCAGCGACGGAGTTGCTCGTACTCGCCGCAAACGTGAAGCTCAAGGACGATGACATCCGAAAACAGCGGATCAAAATGGAACAACAACTCAAGAGGACGACACAAGCGCGACCTCCAAACGGCGTGTCGATCGTGCACACTGCTACGATATCACTTCCAAAGACATGACCGCGCCACGATGCATGTCGTTCATGCCTCCATATGTGTATGTCTGTGTGTTGTCTTGTTTTGCGACCATGCTTTTTCTATATGATGATTCATGAACGTTGCGTTGGCTTTGTCTGGTCTCTCTCATACCCCTCCTCAAAAAAGGCAATCTCTTGCCGTCATTCTCTCCCCACTCTCCCTATTTCTATTTCTTTTTGTTTTTTGTCTGCTTGTGACGTTCATTTTTCGTTCTTGCCCCTCGGTCTTGTTTTTATCGCTGTTTTTTTCCTGTTTTGGCCCTTTGCATCCCAACAGGAGTACTCTCTTTCCTCCCTATACATATAACAGGACTCTCTGCAAATACATGATACCATTACGTTAATAAACTTGTGTATATGATAAAGCTAGCTTTTTTTGGAGCCCTAACGTTTCTTCGTTCTTTTTTTTTTTTTTTTGGTTTTGTCCGCCTCGTACTTCGATGCGTGTTCAGAGAAGAAAGAAAAAAAAGACGTGGCGTTCGACTAGTTACCCCTCCTCTCTCTCTTTAATCAAAAAACACCTAGGCATCTAGCTCATGATCATGTGGGCTGTGCATAATGTTGTTGCATGCGTTTTGTCGGACGAAATATTCGAGACTGGCTGTGCGACGTCGATTGTCAATGAGCTACGGCTAACGTTCTTGGTGGGGGTGGCTTTCAATAGGACCCAACGATGTACGGGGGGAAGGATGAGTTTGGTTTTGTGCACGTCCAATCCCTGGTCGCCCGCGCAAACGCGTCACCGTCACCATCACCGTCACCGTCACCGTCACCGGCATGCAGGGGACATTGACATCGACCCATCATGATTTTTATTTTATTTTCCAGCGAGGGCATACAAACTGTCCAACTTGGTCCCATACATCGCAAACCGCCGCGTGTCTTGCTCGTCGTCCCACCGAGCGAGGATATCCCCGAGCTCCGGTACCGCCTGTATGATCTCCGCCCGTACCTCCTTTGCATACGGCAGCTCATACTGTCCGAGAAAATGAAACGAGACGAGGTCGGACGGGTTATCCGTGTGTGCTCGGAGTTGGCGGAGCGTCTGCAGTCGGGCTCGTTCGTCCGCCAGCCTCCCCCCGGTCGTGGGTGGTATGTCGATCCCGGTTGGGGACGACCAAACGAGCGCGAGCCATGTGCTCGTGAGATCTGCCATCGCAAAGGGTATAAAGGACACCAAGGCGCCGATGAACGCCAGAGACGTGTTATGGGCATATAAGACGTGTCGGTAGAGCGAAGGGACGCGGGCGGGCTGGACGCTTGGCCGATCGGTGAGAGGGACTAGCGAGCGTGGTATACGAGTCGGTCTCTCCGAGCTCGAGGTATGACAGGTCGACAGAGCGGGTTCCAGTACCCGGAGGTAGGGTACCTCTGGGTAATACCCAGTTCCGAATAAGACGAAGTCAACATCGTCGATGATCGTCCCGTCTTCCAGATGAACGGCGATGTTCTCGTTCGCACTTTGGCTATACCGCAAGACGGGGCCGACGTCTTGGATACGGTCGTCGGGGAGGGACGGGAATATAGATGTACGGCGCGTTGAACGATAGATCGGAAGTTGTGCGACTGGTGCGAGTTGAGCTGCCATTTCGTTGGCTGAATTGGCATTGCCTATGACGACGACACGCTGACGCACAAGGTCACGAGCGACCATCGGTGAGACACAGAATTGGGATCATACCTTGCCCTCGTAGCTGCTTGGACCCCTCCATGTCTTTGCGTGTCGAGCTCTACCCGTCTGCTTGATATCGTCGAGACCCTCGACGTTTGGATAATACTCGTTGTCGTACCACACCGTCGTGACGACGACCGCGTCCCATCGCTCCTCCTTCCTGACGCTGATCCCTGCCTTGCTCCAATCGGACATCACAACCCTCCAGCCTCCAGCCTCCTCTTCAAGTTCGCCTTGAACTTCCGAAACATCCACAACCTCATGATGGAGCCTGATCTTTCCGCTCTCAAACAGAGGACGCGCGAACGTGGCGATATAGTCGTAGGTCTCATGGAGAGTAGGGAACGGCTGGTCCTGTCTCGGCGGCGCAGGGAACGGATTCCCAGAGAAGGAGAGAAATTCAGGAATCACGTTCCCGATCAAAGCGGGGTATGCCGGCGAAGGCCAACGTTCAACGTGTTCGTGGAATCGATCGTCGTGATGTGGATTTACCTGTTCGTTCTCGACTGGATTTGGAGGCTGATACCTTTGAGTATCGACATATCATGATGTTGATGTTGAACTCGTCAGATTCGTAGTGAGACTTGGCGCTGGGGCTCACCATACGCCCCCGATGTTGTCTCGCCGTTCCACTAGTTGCACGTCGTCGAACTCGCCGCGTTGGATGAGGTTTCGGAGGGTGACAAGGCCACAAGGTCCGCCTCCAACGACCAGGACCCGCCGTGGGTTTACCATCGTTAAACTTGGCGAAAAGACGGAGATAGCGAGACACCGCCTTCATCACAATGCATGGGCCGGCGTCGTAACTCCAAATCCAATCGACTTGTCAATCCAGTCGCCACTACGTAACAGACTCTGGGTCCGTTCGGATTAGAAGTCGTTCAATGGAAAGCAGGGCGTAGACCGTCTCGGTTCTACCGCCATACAATTCATCGGAGAGTACGTCCGCTAACCACGACCCTGTAGCAATTTGCTTTGATGCAGGGCTGATGAAGCCTCTCGTTCACTTCCAACGTAAATCAAATCTCAATCTGTCCTCGAAAACGGATCTCTTCCTTCCTACGCTGTGCTTTCGCATTTTCCCGAAGCCTCGTTTACGATGGGGACCGCCGGACTGTTTTTGAACGGAACCAATGAATAATATCACACAGGGAGGGCGTAGGGGGATGGTGTCACAGGTAACTAACTGATGAAATATTCAGAGACAGCAGCACAGTACAATAGATCATCGATCAGGTCCGAAACTCAACCAAGCAACCCAAACTTTCTCAAGGTCTCCGACCACTTCTTCGGGCTTCTGGTCCACTGACTTCTCCCCTTCTCCGTGCTCGACAAATGAAAAGTGCCTGGCATCCTCAGTTCTGATTCGTCACTAGCTTGGGAATGAGGGGTGTCCACACGATTGACCAACGAAACCTTGTTAGGAACCAACTCTGTCCACATCGCCTCCGATTCTGCCAACTGGCCCAAACTCAGTCCCGCTTGACTTGAAGTCTCCGCGTTCAACAGCGTGTCGTCGTCAGCTTCATCCTTCAAGCCAGCCTCACTGGTCCCAGTCAAAGAATCGTCAGCAGAAGAACCCACCACTTTACCTTGTTCCTCTGTTTCACCTTCCTCAGCTTTAGTGACCTCGACGTTGATGTTGGTCCCTGGGTCGGAGCTTCCGAGACTCAGCTTCGTGAACGACTCTGACGCGTCGCTTGGACTCCCATCATGAGAGGGAGCGCTGCTGCTGACACCTTCAGCCTCAGAATGGATGTGGTCTCTTCCCCACCCTCCACTACCAGCGCTCGATGCGCTCGATGCTCTGGAGTGCTTGCCAAAGCGGCTCACCGCAATTGCAGAAGTGATGGCAGCGCGCCACCGCTTTTTGGCGTCAAAGTGTTCGCGCAAGCCAACAGCGACGTCGTGTTCCGTCGATGCATCGTGTGCTGTCAGCCACTGGACATCGTCATGCCATGAGTGAGGCCACGCCGTGTGGGTGAGCGAGACAACGGCTTACGTGATTACTATGGGCTTCAGATGCAGTCAGTCGTTGCGTCGGATCCGGGTTGAGTAAAAGTTTGATAAAGATTTTGGCTGTACACTTGTCAGTGAGGAAGGTCCATTTAGATAGGAAAGCGTTCTGGACTCCACCTTCATCGGATATCTTGCTCCAATAGCGTTCATGGAACTCGATCCTTGCCTCTGTGGTTTCCCGAATCATTTCTTTCGTATCTTCCGCCCTGAACGGCGAATACCCGCATAACAAGACATATGTGATTACTCTACGTGATATCAGGGTGTCAGTAGCGATGCTTGCGTGGTCAGTGAAGTAACACCTGCCCCGTCGACCATACGTCAACCGCCTTGCTGTGCCCGACCTTGCTCAGTACTTCGGGTGCGACGTAACCGAAGCTGCCTGCCAGGGAGTGCAGCTGTTCCTCTGGGGAATGCAGATGTTTGGCGCTGCATTTATCCCTTTATGAGTAGTTCTCCAGCAGAAAAGGAGATGTAGACATACATCCCAAAATCGGCGATGACAATGTCGCTGTTCGGATCTCTGGTTCGGTAGAGAATGTTTTCGGGCCTACGGTTGCACGTTATAGAATGTAACAAAAAGCATGGTAAATATGCCTACTTGAGGTCGCGGTGGACGATATCGTGGTCGTGGAGGTACTTCACCCCTGACAATACGGACCTGAGAGTTGCAAGGTGTAAGTGTGACGTACGTCTGAACCGAGATGACAAACCGAATGACGGAAACAGCATCCTTCTCCGTGAATTTACCCCTTTGCAATATCCGTTCGAAGAGCTCGCCACCAGTGGCAAGCTCGAAAGAGAGGTAATATTTACTCCTCGACTCGAACCAATCGTAAAATTTCACCTAAAAGGCGTGGGGTGACGACAGTTGGCTTTTTTAAGCGAGAAACAGAGAGATGGCGGAGACGAACGATATTTGGGTGATCAAGACCTTTCAAGACTTCCATTTCACCCCATACAGCTTCCTCATTTCCCTTGACCTTCTTCTTCGGGATCACCTTGAGGGCAACTTCCTTCGTGGTCACGGCACGTAGGCTCGGTGAAGAGAACCCAGAGGAACGATATAAAGCCGCACTAAAAAGGGGTATCGTCGAGTGACTGGGGGAAGCTTCAATTGGACTAGGGGTGGAGGATCTAGCAGATGCACCCTGGCGCGCTACGTCGATCTGGTCTGCCGGGACATGCCAGGTTGCTTTCTATTAACGGTGATAAAACACCAAGAATAAAAGTTATTCATCTTCGATGGAAGCGACCAGGAGCAAGAACCCGCCGCCCATGACCCAACGACATGTACGGATGGCATTACGCAACTCACCACGACTTGTCCAAACGTTCCAGTTCCGAGTACCTCGTGTGCTTCGTATAGTTGCTTTTTCACAAAACTGGGCGGCTGGGGCAAGAATGCGTCTTTGAGTGATAGGTGTTTCATGTCCCGGGTGTCAGAATGTCACAGGTATGCTTGTTTAATGTTATCCTGCGTGAATGCAGATTGTTTGAAAGAGTAAGACCTGAAGGTCGTCAAGGTACGAGTGGTTGTGTTCAAGTGGCCAGTTCACAAAATGAGTGGAGTGAGACAAAGACTTGCTGCTGCGATTGGTGACACAGCTTGCTGATCTCATTAGCGCAGAGCATCTTATCAGATACAGGCGATGCTTTACAGTCGTCCGAGCGTGCGCGGATCAGCCATCAGACGTAGCAAGCAATAAATGTAAGTCCAACATCCTAGCTATGCAATAGTAAACTGTATTACTGCAGGTAGAGAAGCACGGATGAACAAGTTCAACGCCAGCGAGACGTGGGTAGGTTTTCTTGTCGCAAACCTCCAAAGCGTTGCTGGGACCACAAGACGGCACCCAGCTGGACGCCCGCAGGCAAAACATACTGAAAGACGACTTCAAGCACTGACCAGAGACGACGCCAGAAATGTTAATGACAGCTCAGCGACCAGCGCCACACTGACGAAGCACGTCACGTGGGTAACCAACTATAGTAGATTTCCTGAGGCTGTACCAAAGGAGACTTTCAGGCGTGCAGCTGTGCATAATAAAAAATACATTGCAACGGACGTGAAGAAAGCAAATATTCATCGATACAACGAGGCAAAAATTAGTAAAATGGAACGAGAAAGTGTTCTCATGGCTCGCTTCAAACGAATTTCCCGAAGCCGACAAGCATGCCCACCAACACCCCCAGCTTCCAATTGTCGGCTCCACCTCTCATCGCTCCCGCATGCGGTGGGGGCGATGGACTCGGAGAAGTGACCGGGCCACTCTGGGTAGTAGAAGCTGCGACAGAGGTCGCAGAAGCAAAACTGTTGTCATGTGATGAGCACATTATACGATCAGTAAGCAGTATGGCTAACGCTGAGCTGGCGGCTGCAAAGTTTGAATTCGTATCAAGCATGACACCATCAACGACGTGAATGACCCCGTTTGATGTTAATACATCCGTTCCCACGATCTGGACTTGATTGGATCCTCCGACGGAAACAAAAGGACCTGTAGAATTGGCAGAGAAGGCGTAATTCTGACCGCCTGCTGATGTAAAAGTGGTACCGGTAGATATTTCAGTCGAGTAAACTGATGTTCCATTGATGATCTGTTTGAAACAATCGTTTGACCATATATCGACAACACGAAACAGAACGACAAACGTGATTGGAGAAAACGTTGTACAGCGCCGTTGCGTTCTTGTAAAGACCTGCAAGGGAACTCTGCGCCGCTTGTATACCCGCATTGTTTGGCGCAAAAACAGTGATACCGTGGGCCGAACTTGATGCATCGAGAAGCGAGGAACCATTCACGATAGCCATGGCGTTTAGAATAGCCGCGACAGCTGTAAGGTTATACGACGGATCGTTCAAAACGGTAGAAATATTGGGCGGAGGAGTCAGCACGGAGTCGATCGCTAAAATTGCAGTGTTGTTGTAACTTGTCGTGTTCACGACCGTGATGTTTGACCTGACATCGGGGGATTTAGAGAGAACAAACGAAGGACAGCAAGAATCACCCTTGGTTGATTACAAAAAGCGACCCATTATCGGACTTGGACCAACTGAGAACTTGAGACTGGTTTCCTTCGAGCGTGACAAGGGATGAATCGTTGAGTAGAGTACGTCCGATTGTCACATTGGGGTACGTCCGTGTTTGGTTGATAAAGTTACTCGAGACGATGTGATACGAGATGATATTTGCCAAGTAGGTCTCATTGTTAATGATGACAGGGTTTACGCCGGCCACTGGAAACATTGTAAGCAGACGGCTGGTCCTTTAAGAGCGACACACAAGCGTCATCTGTTGGAGCAAAAATAGTCTTGTTTCCTTGAGATAGTTGAGTGAGCACAACTTGGCCAGCAGTGGTGCCGTTCAAGGACGCTGTAAAGTTGGCGAGTTGATCAAGACAACTTGAATTCAGAGCCTGCAGGAGGCCATTGAGGTAACCCTGTGCGAGTACCGCAGAAATGAAGGCTGCGAGCGTTAGTGCACCGACGAACATGGCGGTTCAAGAAATCGCAAAAGCAGAGGGGTCTGTTCCCTCTCTCCCGATGACGCAATGCACAGCTGGATTGTCATCAAAGTCAATTGATCGATTCATATACAAGCCCTTCGAGTTTGAAATTTTGATTCCTGACCCGGCCACTGAACGAACACGACTTGAAAGCGGAGAGCAAACGGTAGCGTTCCTCTGCCATCTAGAGATTCAGAAACAGTTGTTCGTAACCCCATGGAGTACCTTTGCGAACGATCTTATTGTTACCTTTATCTCGGAGAAGCCATGGGCTGAAAATTCAAGGTTCGCTCGAACCGCCAATGCGATTCGCGAGGGAACGAACTTTGGTCAGCCTAAAGCCCCGCGAACTCCATTCTCGGTAAATGCCGGAGTAGGTTGCTTTGCCACGCGTGGATTTTATTTAACCAGTCACACGTCGCACTTCACGTTCAAACACAAGCCCTAGTCCAAGACCGTTGTTGTATCATTCGATGGCACGCCGCGCACCTCCTCAAAATGCAGCCATGTTTGGCGCACCTCCGCCACGGCGCGCTCTCCAGAACCCCAACGAGTCCGCGTTCTCCCGATTCATCAGGGAGGAAGTATTCGCACCAGAAAAGCTTAGCGGGAACATCAATATATTCGCGGCAGTGGGTGTATTTGCGGCCGGGGTGCTTGCGGCCAGGACATGGGGAGACCTTCTAGTGCCTGCATAACAAGTTCAGGTGGCTGTGTCAACTTGGGCCTGACATTCCACTATAGATCATAATGTCAGTCTCTTATCCCTCAAACCCACCAGAATCTCTGACCCAATCCCATCTAGGTTCTGCGCTCTCGTAGTATTGTCCAGTGCAGTCGTCCCTTTACACACAAAATATAGCTATGTCCCCGTCGTAATGTTGTCCTCAGTCATAGAGAGGACTACAAGCACTAATACATCACGAAATCACGTCGTGAATGTTTTTCGTGCTACTTTGATTTTCCAGTCGACTGGTTTCGACAGCCCTGGTAAACAGTTTCAAAATCATGATTTTTTCTTCGGTTTGTGGCTAAAGAATGCAATTACCCCGATACCATCGGAATGGGGTCTGCTTCTCTGGGCGCCCATTTCTCCCCAACTCTACGACCGTGGAACAGTTCCAGCAACCATTTCAGCATCAATAACCTGCGCGTAGTCAATCGTGCCGTAGCGATTGAATTGCTTATCCTTTCATCGACACAATCGGAGTCGGGTATAAGGTGTGCTTGTCTGTTTGTTCCTCCGAGCTTCAAACCTTGTTCCAGGAGACACTTGCCACGTCCCTCCCGGATCTCCAACAGCGGCCGCGCAGTAGTCGTCACATGCGTTACTGTACCTCGAGCACTTTATAATAGAGAATTTCGGGACACGGGCGTTGGCCGCCCATTTTACGGATTGGATTCAAGCCCAGAAAAATGGCACTGGAAAATCAATTTTGATTCGTTAAAATTTCTCTTGTCTTTCAAGACAAGTCGTGAGTTGCGAATGATTCAATTGTCTGCACACCAAATCCCCCTTACTTGCTGTGACCCTTTCTTTTTTTTTCTCGCGACCTGGCTGACTCAGGAAGGTAACCTCCACGACGGGTGTTTTGATCTCTTGATTCGAACACATGTATAGGCACGGAAACGCCCGCGGACCAGCTAGTATTGGTCATGGTCTCCCTCCCCTTCACCAAGGCTTGCTTCCCCCCAATATGTCGGCGTCTCAACTCATTGCCTAGACATTCGAGGCTCGAGTAATCCTCCGGTATCATGGCGCAAGGACGTGTGTATTCCCTTGCTATGCAAGGTAGATACCATCGCCCATATATTTTCTCGTATCCTCTTATGTTGTTCGGTTCAGGGCAACGTATCCTGATGTTTCGTCAGAGCACGAGCCGTGGCACACAGCCGCTTTACAACCTTCTATCCATCAGTCGAGTACAAACCTTTTGACCTCGATCACGTACAGAAATGCTGACTACAGAAAAAAAGGACAGGACCGCGGTACGATCGTTACAGTGGCCTCGTGTCCCGAACCTCCTAGTATCTGGGGGGTTTTGATCGTGGCGTTTTGGTGACAGCATGGAACAGCCATCTATCGTGATTTTAGCTGCCCGGTGCACTAGTCCACGCCCACTCGTTGTCGGATCACTCAGGGAAAGACGTACGAGGCATTAATACTCTTGATATTGTGTTGTTCACCATTACGTGCATAGCAGCCATCGAGCCCACGTTCCTCGCCCGGTCTTACCGCAGAGGGACAAAGAACGCGAGCGTTCGAAAGATTCATCGATATGGATTACGCTAGCACGGTATCTGATCTTCCCTGGCCTTCCCAATCTTGTGTATCGTTCTTGATTAAGCTGTCGAGGGGTGTGCCCCGGTCAGAGATTGAATTCCACGAGTGCGTGCACCAATCTTCCTCTTCACTCTCGTCTCTAAACCAACGCGTCTTCCAGCCGCGGACTGGATCCCACCAGGCGTAGGTAGCATCAGATGGATTGACTACCGTGAAATAAAGAAGCAGCCGTTTTTTCTCCACCACGCCACCGTGCAGAGGGCGTACTGGCCTTGGTGCCTCAAGCACAGCAATGCAAGCTTCCGCCGACCTCGTGTCGGGCACAATTTGCCTTGACGTTTAGGGCCCACTGCCATGCACTCCACGCACCCACTCGATGCCGCAACACGGTTCACATGATCATGGCTTACTACACGCAACCGCAATTTTTTAATCTTCGTGATGAGGTGCAAGAAGCAGCCAAGGGTCTCAAACACCAAAAGCCACGGACGATGAAAGGGAAGGTTTCCGTTCGTCCGTTGTCCACGGACCACGGAGGACTAACTAATCAGAGAGTCGAAAAAGTTACATGACTTGTCGCCCAACCCTGATTTTCGTTCGCGCTCGAACCTGATACAAAGTCCGATCGTCGGCGCCCTGTCAGGAAAGTCAGCTCACAATAGAGCGGAAAAAAACAACAACTCCGTGAAGCGGATCACGGTAGGATTATGTATTGGAGCAGTTAGGGTACACTTGCGCGAGACGAGTAAAACCAGTAGCGATGAGGGTGCGACGATAGCAGTAAAAAAAGAAAAAGAAAAGAAAAGAAAGAAAACTAAAAACATGGAATGCTCAGTATGGAATGTCCGGTGCCAAAAATTTATGCGATAGCAAAGTCCTGCTGCTACGCGTTCTATCTCTCCCTTGGCCAGTACCGCATTTGCGAAGGGTCTGCCCCTGATCCAGCGGGGGGTGGTGGACTGGTCGATCGCACGTTAGGGTAAGACACAGGTTGGCCAGAAGGAAGGGTCAGGGGTGCGGTTCTCGCCTGCGGCTGGAACGAGCTAATGGCAGAAGACGACCCAGAACCATATGCTTGTTGCAGGGATGGGTATGATTGTCCTGAAACTGGCGCAATGGCACTATAATGCTGAGACGGGACCGAGATAGGCTGAATGGAAGACGACGAGAAGCTCTCCTGAGTAGTATTCTGAGGCGGATAGAATGGTGAATTGAGCGTTGGGAAGTCGAAGCTAGCCGTTGACGTTCCCGAGGAACTGGATGATGGTATTCCCTCCGATGCGTTTGTATTGGTCCAGGTATGCGATGACACAGGCTGAGGATACCCACGGTGTCTGTCATCCCCGCCGAGATCTTGGCTGTTCTGTGACCATGGCATCCGACTTTGATCGTCCCTTGCACTGGACCATACTTCTCCAGCAGGACTCGATTCTGGGAAGTAGGTCGATGGTTGTGCATGGTGTTGTTGTGCAGACAAGTATGGATGGTAGTAGTTTGTGGCGTGATCTGGTCCGCGGGAGATGGACGACGCGAGGCCGGTGTCGGGTGTGACACGACCCGGACGAGACATGTACGAAATTCGCGTGTCACCAAGGGGACGGTAGGGATCAGGAGGCTGGTAACTGGATGCTCGCGACTGGGTGTTTGCGTACGCTGCGCCTGAAGGGTCCGCGGGCACGCTTGTATAACGAGCGTCCTGCGCACTGAGGCGGGAGTCGTCCACGTCAGCCACGTCGACGGGAGATACGTCGCTGTAATCTGCACCTCCGGAATGGTCGTCCACGATATCTGAGCTGGACGCTGTGTCTGCGGGGACACCAGGAGCAGGATCAAGCCTGCGACGTTTCCGACTGTTGTTCGGCCGCCTCTTGTACACGTAGTCTGGGTACTTTTGATTGAAATTATCTTTGAGTAGTTTGGCTTGATCAAGGTAGAACTGTTTTTCGGACTGGATGATCACGGAATCGGGGGTCAGACAACTGATGCTGGACGTGTAGAAGTGATGTTCTAACCATGCTCATCCCGTTCCATTCCCGACTGAGAATCTTGCTCACTTCCCCTGTGCGCATCGATTGGTTCTCCGCAGCGACCTGTGGCCGACGTCGGCGAGCAAATATCATGAATGCATTCATGGGTCGCTTAGGAGTACCATCGGCGTTCAGCGTCTGCGATGTTAACGCGGTATTCGAATCGTCTGAGAAGAAATGAATAAGAGCTGACATGGCGAAGATGGTTTGAACGCGTACCATCGACACCAGGCTCCATTCGGTGTGACTCGAGGTAACCCGCCTCGTCGTCTGAGCCGCAAGGGGACCCATGGTCATGCAGTGACCCAAAGGATTGTGTTACAGCATGATGTTGGCCTTGGGGGTCTGGGTTGTAGCCTTGCATGTCAACGAAAGCGGAGGACACCCAGGGTCAATGGACTGTGTGTATAAAGCTCGACGGAGGAGGATAGATCCACTACGTGAAGGTCAATGATCGGCGGTGAATTCCAGTCGGATAACAAACTGGACGGGCTGGGGCTGAACCTCAAAAGTGCGGAGCAACCTTTGGCTATGAGCCAGGGTTTTCTAGGATCCAGACTCGTTGGCGTATGGTAGCAAATAAAAGCATGATAGACGGAAACCAACAGACAAATTAAGTCCGATCGTACATCATGCAGAGTGAACCTTGGTCTCTTGGATTCGCGGAGCTCGTGGGTCCGGCAATGACACCGCTTGGCCCATGATTGAAACCGAGCGCTCACAGGAACGTGACTTCTTCACCCAAAAGTACAGTCATTATCTGGCCTCGAGGAATCTCCAAGGACAGGCCATATTATCCCGGTCGTTCAGGCCCAATCTTGGATCGAAACCCGCTTCCTATTTACGCCAGCCGCGATCTTGAGTTCAACCCTTTTGGGCTAGACTGGATGCTTAGTGAAGGCCTTTTTTTTTCAGGCGCTCAAGACCCCCGAAAACACACAACGCGTGTCACTGAGACTTGGCCAAGGAAGGCTATACTCACGGTGAAGACCCTCCAGGTTCCAAGTCCGAGATGACCCTTGTATTTTATGAGGCTATACTTGTCCCCGGAGTCCGGATCGTCCACTTGACCTGCTGCAAAGAAATTTTTGGCCTTTGTGAATGTGCTTCTAGTCAATGTTTACCGCACCACGGCAACGATTCTCAGTCCCCGCCGCGTAGGGAGCCGCGGCGGAGATTGTTTCGTGAATGTCTCCGGTGGTGTCACCAAGTGAACCTCACCTTGGTCGTTCTGTCAACCGTATAATAATTAGAGTCCGTCTGGGCCCTGAGTCACCCTCACAAATTAACCGAATTTGCGCTAGAATTATTGTCAGTTCGGCCCCGTCAACTTGCATGCGCCAGGAAAATACCTGAATCATTCTGCTCCACAAACGTGCCTTGCATGATTTCCGACCCGGAGAGTTCCGACACTCGCGACCTTCTGTCTTGTCGCCCAAGGGACCGCGTCCTGCATCTATCATGCGTACAAGCCTGATTGATTATGATCGATCAAAAAAAGACTACCTCAGGGTGCACCCTAAAACTCATAAAGTTTTTGCTCGCAGGGATATTATGTATCATTTGCCGCCGTGTTATCTCCTGCTTCCGATCAAAAAGCATCGTTCGCGAGAGGCTTATTTGCCAGCAGGATAACGTTTCCCAGACAGCCCATGCACCAATTGTGCACGGTTCGGACAGCATGGATACAACGTTACAGAAGAGGTGTGGACTCCGTTCGTATCACTTCCTTTCCCGTTCTGTAAATTACATGCTCGTTCGATGCTACCAAGTCGACCTCCCCGCATGCTCGAGCTAGCAGATCTTTAGGACAATGGTAGTGCCGGGAATTTGAAATACTTCAACTCTCAAACTCGGGCGTTTTGCACTGCTCGTTTCCAGCGTTGTAGGGTGGTCCAGACAAGTGTGATGCTCGATTCGATCGACCTGCGTCAATGCCGCAGTCCGTTAGAGTCCCGCCCGCAGTCCTGGGCAATGATCCGAGCGTATTATGTATGTGTGCAGCCAGTTTGACGACCCACCTTAACGCACGAGGACTAGGCGATCTCCGTCTCAGAATCTTGCTCCAATCATTAAGCCGTGTGCATTCCAAGAATTTCATTTGCGCGACAAGGATAGATACCAAATTTCGCCGATGACGAGGAACAGGGCCCGTATATCCATATCGCGGTAAACGAGGGACCGGAAAAGCCAGGTTTCTCGTACCGCCGCAACTCGTAGTGCACATCAATCCATGGAAGATGTAGGTGCACCAAGGAATACATCACTGATACTGTGCCTTGCATGATGCATCAAGACCGAGTTCTATTGCCTCATTAGCACAATGAAAACCTGCCCTCGGGGAAACACGGCCATCATTCTCACGGCGGCGAAGAGCAACGTCAACGAGAATATTGACGAAACGTGGAAAGTGCACAACGTAGCGTATTTTAAGGAGTACGATGACCGGTGAGAGGCTCAACGATCCGCGGCGACTTGGTTTCTTCTCTTGAGGGACCTGGGCTATCTTTCTGAGAAGAGAGTGATTTTGCTCGCTGACGTAACGCTGAAGCAACCCCCTGCAGATTTTTGCCTCCATTAGTGAAGATCACTAATCCCGTTGGCCTGTCTGAAATCACGAGATATGAAGCTTTGAAGACCTGTAGCACTTGACCTGTTATAACATGAAACTGTACTCCATATGTCAGTAGCAACGTAGGCCCCAACGTCCTCAGGTTTCGCGGATCGATTAACGCGTTGTCATGCACAGGCAAGTGAACCAAGGTTACCTAGAAGAATCTGTCGGGAAACTCCGATCCGTACGACGTCGTTCGTCCCTGTCACTGCGGACCCCAGAGAATTTTGGAGGCTAGAATCACTGCGTTATCGATCCAAACAGCCATGGAATCAATCACTCACGACCTTGTTCCCTTGCGCAGAAATGACAGAGACTTTTTGGGTGATCGTCGCCAACCCTGTTGAAATCAGCATGTGAACCTGGACACCTAGCTTCGCTCCGCAGACAAGGGGATTCCAGAAACCTGACCGCACGCAGCTGGCTACTCGTGGGTTAGAGTGGACGACATGTGTGTGTGTGCAGCTATCATTATCAAGCAGAACCTATCTTGATTAGTTGTCTGAGTTTGAACTGAACCTGGAGATGAAAGAATGGGCTAGGGCTTTAGCCGAGGCCTAGGCATCTAAACTGGCCACGGATGTTTCAATGCAGAAAACTGGCTGAGACAAAGTCCACGATTTCGGGCATTAATAGCGTCAAAACGGGGATGTGGGACTGCGGAATAAAGAGGGCAAGACCGTGAAACAACGTCGTCCCTTCAACTTTGGCTGAAGTTGATATTGTGTTGTCGTGACGAAAAACGTCCGGTGGAAAAAAACTACTATGTGACCACGGCTCAAGTTAACAGCACCCTGAGCTGCGGTGTGCGTGGAACACAATGAAGGGAGTGTCCGTCCGCGGGCATTTCACCAGACACTGGTGATGAACCATTAAATGAATGAATAAATTCATCTGGCCAACTATAACAATACGCTTTGAAAGGATGATCACATGATATTGACATGCTGAGTCATACGTAGTGCTGGTTCAAGAAACGTTTTGGCCCTTTGTCACGTACAATCAGGGGTTCTGATCGATGAAAAATACCTTCACAGACTCTAGTAAGTTCCGACTTCACTACATATTATTAGCCTAACGTCCGGTGACCGTAATTAGACTTTCCAAAGTCTGCGGATGGACGGGTATACCATCTCGGGATAAAATCGGGCGAGGTGGCGAATCGGATCGTGAGTTTTTTTTTCGCACTCGACACCGTTCGCACATAAGTATCCTTGACGGATCATGTTTGGTTTTGGACAAGGTCACTGTTGGCTCGCTTTCACGTGCCAAGTGCATCGTAACATACTTTGATGCATCCCCCAAGCCGTTTTCATTATACTCTGAACGCGGGTTTTTGACGGTTACAGGACAGTATCAGGGTATCCCTGTGTCTGTCGTGTGCATCGGTATGGGTGGACCAAATGTAGACTTTTTTATCCGTGAAGTGAGAGAGTGCCTTCAAGGCGACATGCTGGTCATCAGGTAGGCTTGCTCGGTTTGTGCTTTATGTTAGTATCAAGTTGTCATTTCAATTTTTTGCAAGGTTTGGATCATGTGGTTGTTTGACACACTTGCCGGCTGGGTCTCTGGTTTTACCTAAAGCCAGCATCGCAGTTACAAGAAACCTGGACTTTGATTTCGCAAGCGGGGATCACTGGAGGGTCCCTTATAGACTAAGTAAACCGGTGAGGCGAATAAACTTGGAACACAGTCATTCTTCTGACGATGAAATTTGCCATGAAAGATACCCGCGGACTCTGGTCTCGTCACGGCCGTACGTTTCAAGTATTCATGATCGTTCAAAAATATCTAGACCTTCATAATAGCTTCAACGTGCATTGGAAACCACAAGGCCAGTGGGTGCCTCGGATCTTATCGTCCCCAATGTCGTGAATGCATCTACAGACAGGTATACAGACACCCCTGTTTAGATGTCCTTCGGAGTTGAGATGACCTCGATAGCTTCTACTCTTCTCAAGGGAGACAAACCTCGTTTCAAGATTACAATTCGGAATTGATCGAGCACTTGAAGGAGACGGTAAAAGATATCACCACGTTTGAGGTAAGTTTTACGGCCCTGCGAGGGACTTATTCTCTCGTTTGAGGGACTCTCATTATTATGTTGCTTCTATGTGCAGATGGAGACTTATTGGGTGTTTCACCTTGCGTCAAGCTGGCGAGGTCTCTCCAGCCCCTCACCCGCACTGAACCCGCCGTTGGCCGCGGGCCCCGTATTGTCGGTTACTACTTTCCCCCATCCAGAAACCGCCCCCACTGCCCTGCACGGGTCGCAGCACACAATGGATTTAATCCAACAGCCGTCCCTGAGAGCGGCCGCGGTTCAGATGGTTTTCGCGGCTCGATCTTCTCGAGAATTTATAACCCCCGAGCACGTCTCCAAGCTCGAGGCATGGTGTGGGCAGGCTACATTAGAGGCACTCTGCGCCATGGATATACCGCATGACGTATGTGTTACTGAGCTTGAGCCTACAGCACACGTAACTAATATCTTTGACATACGTAGCGATTGCACCCTCAGGAAGGGAGCGTTTGGGACACGAAGGGTATTCCCTTGAAGGCAGCACTGTGAAGCACCATTATAATAATATCTGGGGCCCCAGTTTGACAAGAGGATTTCAAATACATACACTTATCGTGCCTTCTCGAAGCATGCGGAAAGAAAATGACAGTTTGTCGCCGCAACAACTGGCATTCTGGGAAACACGCCGGAATAGGCTTCGCTCGTTTTCTTTTTCGGCAGGACCCTTGATTTCCTTTTTTGCTGGCTATCCTCCAATGCTCTCAAATGGCCTGTGGTGGAGTGGTCATGCAATAACATTACATAGCGACTGAAGCAATTAAACGCCACATTTCGATGCCAAATTGGCCAAATTGAACTATACTCGAGTACGGGCGACCACCGACAAACTCGAAAAGATTTTTTGGTCACTCCGCCAATCGGCAATTGGCGATGAGTTCGCTCCTGAATTGGATTTCAAGGAAGCGAAGAGGCGGGCGCAGGACTTGCATAAGTTACCAACCAGAGTTCCAAGCAAACGGTATCCAACTTTAAGCATCACAGCAGTCACGAGACCAGGCACAAGTGCATCGTGTTGTGGATCAACGGACATTATAAAACGCTGGCAATGACAAACCGGCTGCAATGTGACGTATAGCTTCGGTGAAGGTGTGTCTCCAACGAGTGACGAAAACCACTCACAGGAATGATCCATCCACGTTGGTTACCGAATGTGCAGTTATTGCGGTGTCGGACGAGGCTCCGGCGCGGTCATTTGTAGATGACCATCGTTCCCCATCTCCCCAACGACAGCGCTTCGTGATGGCTAATTTGCGAGCAGTCTTCTAGATGCAGGCAAGCGAGGCGGCTAGGGTGCAATGCTTCCTGCATGGGGATGAGGGTAGATCTTGATAAACTACTCGCAGAAAATCCACCGGAATCAACACGCTGCTGTGACGACGGCTTGGTTCCAGAATTACGCATCTTCTTGAGTGGACGTATTTTTCGGCCTAGCACCGCCGAAGCGAACACGTCCGCTTCGAATGCTTCTTTTTGCTGTTCGTCTCCGTCGTCGTTTGGAGCTAGGGACCGCGTGTGGACAGCTGACCACAACGTTTTGAAGTCAAAGTCGGAGCAGCTCCACAAGATAAGATCTTCCAATCGCGGGCATACGCGCACACCGCACATTCTGGTACGAACACCCCCTGTCACGGCAGCATATCCGTATGCCTCTGCTAGTGCCCCCAACACCACATTAACCCCTGTGCACGCTCCCAGTGTCAAGGAGACAATGTTGGGCATGTACCCGAGCATCGACCTGCCATGGCCGGGGGAAAAGTCAAAATTGGATATCGAAAGGTGGGTAAGGTGCGGGAGGCGGGGATCCCTGAAGGTAGACTCCGGCCTAGGAAAGGAAGGGAGACCTGATTCTTTGCGGATATGGCGGCCGACGAAGGTGATATCAAGTTTAGCGAGGGAGGGGAGAAGGAATTGACGTAACGATGACCCAAGCGTGTCTTCGTTCTGGCAGTTCACGATAAGCTCTTTGAGGGCGTTGAGCACGAGTACGTTCGAAAGTGGTTCAGTCTGGATAAACGACTCTTGGTTATGGATGTGGTTACCGCGAAATTGCGTAATATCAAGACGTTTAGTAGGGGACTGGGCAATCAAAAGGTCCCAACGTTCGAGGCGGGGAAGAATTATGAGTGACATAAACGGAAAGATATCCCTGTGGTATGCGTATTTCCACTCGAGACGCTTCAACACCGGCAATTCAAAGGAAGAGACAACTGCCAGGTTGTGTGGCTCAGTGGCACCATGGGATAACTGCCCGTTCATCGAGAGTCTCGTAATCACGTCCCATACAGGGGTCACTCCGATCAAAGAAAGCTCGTGGAGCTGAGGAGTATGTCTCAGAAGGTTGAGGAGATGGGACATCTTGACAGTGAAGTGGTGTAGTCGCGTCGAATGAGATTTCTTAGGCGGGTAGGATAGTTCAAGAGTGTGTATTGTTCGAACCAAGAAGGCAGGGAGAATTGACAGAGGCATCTGTTGCAAACGGAGATGCCTCAGTATGATCGGACTATCTGGGGGACTTTGATCTGTTGAAAGCAGATCAGAGGTGAGGAGTTGAGTGCCTTCAAATGAAGGATCCAGGGTACTAAGGGCGAGGTCTAGGGACTCCAGCTCGTGAAGATGCCCATAAGCACGAGTGATACCTGTTAAGATGTGTTCCATGCTTTTAGCAAAGCCACATTCGAAGGTAAGTGAGCGGAAGCATCGACGCCGACAGCACAAGGCGTGGATAATGTTAACCGAGGCGGTTTCTTCGAGTGTCGACATGTTCAAGTTGTCGGACGTGCGAGTGCTGGGAGTGGAAATGAAATTGAAGGAGATGGGTGAACTCCCCGCGCGTTCCAAGAACACGCACAGAGGTCGGGGTATCCACTGGGGTGTTCGGTAAGAAATAAATGACCAGAGGCGCGACGTCGCGAGGGCGAGTTCACGCCACTTGTGGCATACGTGTGAGATGAGGACTGGAGCGGGATTGTACGCTAGTCCGATCGTCAAGTCGGTGCTCTCGTCCTCGACACGGATGAAGAAGATTTCGATGAGGAGTTCCGTTGGAAGCCAGTTGATAGGTTGCTTCTGGCTTTCAAGCTCTGCGATCTTTGAGCCCAAATCCTCTTTTTCTGCTCTGATGGAATTTTGGAGCCTAACCATGTCCTCCAGTATGCGAGCAAAGCCATCCTCTCGGTGCTGCAGAACACTGAGCTGCGCAGTGAGCAGCTCAATCTCCCTGTCGATCTGTTCCGGGGTCCTTCTGGACATTTGGGTGCGCAGACTCGGAGAAAGAATGAGGTATCACAAGTAGGGGTGGACGAACCGGTTGTCGTTCGTTCAATGTAACGGGTGTTGGCGTACTAAAGGTTGCATGCAAGGGGCGCCTTGCCAGCGCCGGGCAAGTAAGTTACAAAGTGTCTCCCGCGCCACTCTCACGGATAAGAACGTTTGGTATCTCATCCACACTCCAATCGCTTCCTTCTATACACTCCAAGAGCTAAGAACAACACCTCACGACGACTTGCATACATACATTGTGCGTCGTTGTATTATGCAGACTCACGGTCTAACTCATTGCGACGCGGCTGCACCATGCTACGTGCGGATGAGCTGGTTGGGGCACTTCGAGCCGCGGAGTATATGCGCAACCCCTGGTATGACATTCGAGACTCCGACTGGTGAAGCTTAGCTTGAAGCTCGAAGTTTCAATGCAGGTTATACCGCCCCCCTCACAGCGAGTGTACTGAAGTGTTTTGGGACAGCACATTCACTGATAATACTGATTCATGTATTTACAAACCTCGCTAGGTCATTGATTAACAGATTCAGGGGCATATTTGCCCAGCCAATTGATGTAGGGCAGTCCTCCTTGCCCGCTATCGTGGCATGCCGAGATTAATGTATGAGTCACTAAATTCCCTCTCGCTTTTAGGAAAAGGTGCTGCACGGGGCGGAGCTTGGGATGGTTGAATTCCTCCGGGAATCCGGTCTCAAGCTAAGTGCCCTTGTTCTCGCCACAGACGCTTTCAAAGAGTTCTTCCGAGAGGTCTGTTCAACCTGTGAGTCCCTTCCACATCTAACATCATCAAGGTCGGCAAGCTCCTCGAAGTTGATATCACACTCAACAACCTCTTCTGTTCACAAACCATCTCGATGTGAGTATCAGTGCTCCTGGAATGGATAAATCCTTTACTCGTGTCCAATGAACCACGGGACTATCAGGAACTTGTACTGAGGGCGTCAATAAACTTTACACATTGGAGCTCCAGGCTGCCTGTCAGATCAGGAGGTCTTCCCCGTGAGATCACCAGACGAGCTCTTCGTGGATCCAGCTCCACTTGCATAACCATGTTTCTGGTTGTTCCCATTCTTGGACAGGCATTTCATTTCACTCTGATAAGAAAAGGGCCAATAACGTAGATGAGAAGACAACTGTCGTCCATCGGAGTCCGGAAAGCGTCATGTGTGGTATGCCCAATAACCTGGCCTGTCCCACCCTTTCTTTTAACGATGGATTACAGAGTGCACGTGTCTTAGCTGAGTGGAGCTGAAGTCGAAGTCAATTTGGGCAGCAAACCTGGCTACAAGCATAAATTTGAGGTTTAACAACAAAAAGGTACTCGTTGTAGACGAGCAAAAACAAAAGACACTAAATAAGACACTTGACGTACGAATCATCAGTCAGACGAACTAACATGCTCGCTCACTCCCATTGCACGACCGCAAGGTGCTTGAATTCATTGGTTCCATCAATGTTGCATTCTGTTCCAAATTGAAGAGGAGAGTGCCAGCACAAAGTGCATCTGACAAAGCTCGCGGGCATTGTCAATCGTGTCGACCGACCGCAGTGTTCCCAAGATGACGCATCTTTGCCTGGGACATACTTGTATTCGCTGCTCTTTCGCCACTGAAAGTTGCCATTGAGTTTAGTATGTCGGCAGACCTCCAATCGACTGTCTCGCTTGTCCCTTTACATGGCAGGTCGAGATCATCGGCATATCCTACACGATGTGGAGTCAAAGCTCTGAAAGTCGCAGACGGTTCAAATACCACTGTCAACAACGAACGTGCGTTCGCTGATTCAACCCTCTCAACCTTGATGTTGGGCCCTCGAATCTTTAACTCCGATTCGATGTGAATAAACAAGAAGCGATTGATGACTATACGAGACATGGAACAAGGTGCTGTGAATAACATGTAGGCATTCAATAGGATGTCGTCGTGGCTTACAAGGGGGCTCCTGGAGTTGTTGCGGTGTTGAAGCTATGGCTCGGTAGGCTCTAAGCCTAGCTCTTTGAGTGGTCTCAATGTGCGCGGGATCGCCACGGCATAAATTAATTCCCAGCGGATACCTAAACGTGGATCTATCGACCTATCACCAGAGGTTGAGTGCGGTTCCATTGTTCGATCAAGGGGGACGGGAATCGTAATCCACGTGCGAACCTGTGATGAAGGGGAGGAGAAAATGTCTACAGGGCAGGATCAGCTGTCAGGATAAGGATCAAGGCCTTGTTACCTTCCTCGACCAGATAGCTCATCCTTTGCCGCTCCTCGTTCCCGGAAAGCTCGAGAACGATCCTCCGTTGAGAATTTGGAGATCACTACTATGACTACAACAAGTGCTCATTGAAGAAAGAGAAATCAACCTTCGTCAAGTGTAAGGGACCCTGTGCATGATGGTGTAGAAGGGAAGACGAATTTAGAGTGAGGCGTCGTTGTGCAATGCATGTCGAGGAGGAAAGCAATTTAAATTGGGACGAAGGGGAGGCAAGATTAGGACAAGGGCCCTGAGCAGCGAAGAAGGAACGGCTGGCTAGGGCATTCAAAAGGGTATTGAGCGGAGAGAATTGGAGACAAAGCTGTTGCTCTGAGCGAGTGTATGACTGCGTGGGATCCAGCCTATATCTACTTCCGATATCAATCTTGAGGAGAGTGTTACAGACCAGACAACCCTTCTCCGGGCCGTGCCTACTCTCTCTTCGGTATATTCAATGTTTCTATCCAGGCTAATTATGGTGAGGGTCAACGGCGCGCTCTGGGTCGGCTATCTCGTAGACAAGATACGGACGCTAGATATCTTGTAGTTGCCGTACTCTCGGGGAGTCACCATCCATCTTTGTTTCCGTATCTCTTGCTCTTGCTATCTCCGACTTCATCGTCGCATGTTCTTGCATTTCGCATTGCTTTCTGTAACGTATTTCAGCCTGTTTGTAGTACCCCGTGTATCATGACGGTTTTTGGTGTAACGACGATTGGGTAGTAGCGAAAACGATCACAAGGACCCGGACAGGCCTCCAGTGCTCAACAAATTGATTGTGGGGCCGTCCGCAAACTTGTCGCGCTCGCATGAGCGATGACGGGATAAGCATATCATCAGACACACTGGCCAGTAAGCAGTCCATTAGACCAAGTACATTTTGGAATATCACGATAGTTCTCCCCACTCGTCGTCTGCTATCTATTTCCAGCTCACTTCCGTCTGCACAGCGTTCGGCTCGATAGCCAAGTTCGAAATGATCAACTCCTCGTTCGCTGGATTGTACGTCCATCCTTCCATCTCTTCGCAATTGAGCGTCACCGTCGTAGGCTGCTGCACACCGAGAACAGTGATCGTCTCGAGTTTCTGATCGATGGAGTACGCTCCCTGGCTCTCAATGACCAGCTTCCCTCTGCTTGCAAAGAAGCTCAAGGTACGGTTCGCTCCCGGAGGATAGCTCTCGCCATCGTCAACGTAGGCATTGCCCCACGCGGTCCCTGCCATATTCAACGATACGAGAAGCGAATAAGGTCCCTGTCGTGTTTCATAGATCGTGTAGGCAGGTTCCTGGTGCAAGAGTAAGATAGAGTTGTCTCGGATGTGGACGTTGATGTGGCTAATCGGGGCGCTCAAAGTTGTGTTTGCACCGAGAGTGGCGTTGACGACAGTGTGGGTCCACCAGTCACACCAGATAACAGTGCCTCTTCCGGGGAAGATACCTTGGGGGCCAAGTTAATCATCGGTTCATATGTTTGCATGGGTGTCGCCGGGGACGCACCATCAACTGTGGTTGCTCCAGCAGTCAACACGGGGTGATGAGGATGTCACTTCCAATCAGCCACTGTCTGTCGACATTGAAAAGCTCCGGCTCGTTGGGGAACTCGTAAAACAGGGCCCGAACCGGTGGGAGAAGCGTTGGCAAAGAGGGTATACTATCATCCAACATGTTAGTACACTTCAGTGATTTTTCCCGAGGCACGCACCCAGTACGGCAACATCGAGTATCTAGTGGCAATCGCAGTCCGCGATGCGTTCGCGACGCTGTCCCGTCGGTAGGGTTCTTGAGGCAGAGCACCATAGATATTGTGGTTCCTGTAGAATGGAGTAAAGGCGGCAAGCTGCATCCATCGGTTGCAAAGTTCTTCGTCCGTACTGCCATCTGAAAAGAGTTTAGAATATGTCCACTTCAGCTACGTGAAACAGAGTTTACGGAAAACACATGTGTCGGCACCGAGCATAGGGATCTGGTAAATCTGGAATGCTCAGGTACACTTATTGTCATTTGCTGTAGTTGTTGCCGAGCTAGACAGTGAATAAGAACTTGCGTGGAGTAGCAGCCCTTAAAATACAGGACATACCCAGTGACCAGTTCACTTTCCGGAAGACAGGAAGGTCGAGCGACTAATCAAAAACGATATCTTCCCATTGAAGATGGTCTGCACGGCAAGATGTATGGTCTTCTGCTCCATTATCCCATACTTCAAGCTCGGCGTAGCCACCATAATGAGTTGGATTCGTAGCCAGCGCGTGTATGGAGAGCGCTCCAAAACATGATGGGCAGAGGCATGAATCGGGTGGAAATCGAATGGAAAGATACAAGATTTGACCGTTGTGAATGGTGTGTGGCAGGTTGTTAACGTTGACATTTGGCTCGCCTCCAGCGCCAACACCACGTTTCGAGAGCGTCTCCGTAGTTCCAGATTGACAAGAGTTCGTCGACGTTCCGTTGATTGTTATATCGCCACTAGGTCCCCAGAGAGTTTCATTGTAACTGTAGAAGAATGACACTCAGCATGTTATAATTACAGGCGGGGTCCAGTCACTTCTAACCATTCAGTGTATCCAGTTGCCATAGTATTGGCCACGTTGTATAGTTTCAGCGCCGAAATATTCGCGCCAGAACCGCTATCCTCGAGTCGAGATAAGCTCAGATTCTAGTTCAATCCCGAGGTTGGCTTACCGGGAATAGCTGCAAAACGAGCTCGGTTCGTTCATGTCGAGCCAAATACCAGAGAAGTTGACGCCGAGTTCAGTCCAGTTCGTCAATGCCTCCGCCCACCATGCTCGGGTGTTCTCCGCGAACCAGTCAGGGAAGACCTGATAGTCATGAAACAGTCAATACGAATGGATACAGCACGCAGAATGTTTGCAGCGCGCATAGTAGCAACGTTTGCGATGACTTCACTAATGTTGACATATCCCCACCTGACATACCCCTTCATTAGTTTCTAGTCGAGCAAGTAATAATCGATGGCCTACCTGCACAAGTGGAATCCGAAGCCCCAAGCCGGCTGCCACATGGGATAACCGATTATCGCCCCGTATTGAGCAATGACTTCAACATTCGTAGGCCCGGAGAAGAAGTAGAAATCGAGAATTCCTCCAACCATTCGATACTCAATAGCTCGACCTGATGGAAGGATGGCTATAGGTATTTATAGGGACTCCGGGCGGAGAATTTGAAGGCTCAGGCTCAGTCACCTCAACGGTGAGGGAAATTGGAAGCGAACTGTTAGGTCAATCGTGAGTGAGTGATTAGAATTTCCGAAGCCGCTCACTGAGTGGCGCAAAGAGATGACATGGCAGCTTGCTGGTGGAGACGAGGCGAAGCAAATCCCAAATTGAATCAAAAAAATGAACCCGAACTTACAATCAAGAGCTAGGCGTCCTCAATAGTGCCGAAACTATGGGTCAGCCACCTCGGAGCACATGATGTGAGTGCACAGTGGGCACCGCACGGCTGCTAGACCGCAAACAGAAGGCCAGGAGTTGCAGCGACACCCTCAGTCCGTTCAATCATTGAGGGGAATGTACAAACCGCGTGCGGTTGTACACCTATTATTTAGTGACTACTGACCATAGGGTGTTATACAATTCTTCGACAGAACCCAAAACTTCAAGTCTTCTGCTTCTTGCAGATTTTGTGGTGATATTTGGGGTGAGTGAATACCTATAGAAGCAGGGCATTCAAGACGTCCACATCGTTGTGCTGGATCATCATCCAGAGACGCTAACGAATGGGAGTTGATGAAGAGGGTGTATTGTGAGAGGGAGATGACTCAATCGAGGTCGGTGCAAGATCTGTGGATAGGTCAGAGCTAACTGGATCGTTACAGCTAGGTCATTTGATTTTACTCCCGACTTCTCGTTCAGGCCTGCAGAAGCCCCTCCCCAATCAACCCTGTGGTGCTGATACTTGCAGATGACCTGTCTATCATGCAATTTTATATAACTTTATCATATTCGCGCATGCAAGTTTTGAAGGCTGAGAATGTTTGGTAGAAGCACAACGACTGCGGTTGTGGTTAGTGATGCCCGACACACGCCACACGACGCGTCGTGACTGGCAAAGCCACGGCCATCGAACATGGCCATGGCGTTCGCACGGTTATAGATCATACTCATCTTTACGATACATAGCGAAATTCTTCAGAGTAAGCCCAGCGCACCCTGGGAACTGCCATGCGCTGTTTTCATGGCCATGGCGCTGCAGCATTCGTGGCTTTATGACTTTCCACTGGCACACCAATGGCACTAAAAACACTGCCTTCGACACATAGAGCAATGTGGCTGTGTCCTGGGTACATCTGCACCGCCTCAGCAGTGATCGATTGATTCATTGATACGACCGCAGCAGCACATGGGACAACTTTGCAATGTGCTCCAGTGTCTCAGCATGACACGAGACTGCGCTTATACATTCTGATATGCCTGAAAATACGCAGGAACTGTGCAATAGTGCCGGTGAGCTCACGACTTATCTGCAGAGGCGCCATGTAACGTTATCGCTTGACTACTCTACCGCAGGTCATTTGAGAGTTCTGATTGGACGATGGGTGGGCTACGTTTCGTGGACGAAGTTCCCGCGGGTTCGCAGATGAAGTATCGCCAACTGGGAGTGGATGACATAGTACACATCCGTGTTCCTGATTATAGACGCCCGGGACCATGTCGAGTCATTTTGAATTTTGAATCTGGTGGCCTCATCTCGACTCTAACTCACACACGGTTCCGGAGTGTTCCCCATTGGCTAGACGTCGCTTTTGGTTCCTCCGTAATTGGTTATTGTGTCCGAGAGATCTCGCACTTTCCATCTAACTAATCAGGACCAATGCAATGGTCATGACTCGAGCAGAGGCGCAGTATGACTGTGCATGCACGACAACCTAGAATCACCGGGGACAATCCCTCACCGACCTGGGGCGCTTTACATCTGTGGCGTAAGGATATAAATGAGACGGCTAACAGGGCCCTTCATCACAAAGGCACTACTTGAGAAGACCACTTCTCTGCACATATCATTCGCCTGTCTATCAATACGGCGCTCGCCATGACCAGCAAATTCTCTGCCTCTTCTCCTACTCCTAATTCTACTGTGCAGTCTCATCCACAGAAAGACTACATGGCAGCCTTTGGTACATTGCAGTCCAAATATGGCTTTGGAGGTATCCCTACACCACTGCTTCCCAAGACAGACGTCAATTCACGGAAATGGTACAAATGGGGGGAGTCTCGCTCGTCGTCCAACGCATCCTTGATACAATCCAGAACGCGCTCTGATGCGACACCCCCACCGTCGCCGCGAGATGCCGTGCCGACTCAGGGAACTCTGACCGAGTCTGAGTTGCGGCTGGGAAAGCTGATGGAAGAGTACGGACACGGATCCGTCTCACAAGCCCACCTCAACCATAAATGATGCAATGGTCTCTCATCACATGCAGTGTGCGTAGGGTTCGCTATGAACTTCATTGTCATAATTCTGAAGGTTCACGATCTAGCTACCACCAAAGTGAACATAAAAATGGATAATCCGCGCTTTGAGGTTGCGGGGCTCATGACATATGATGAAGGGGTAGCTTATGCTGTGGCGGGTGTATAACATTACGCGCTCGCTTTTAGCAATATCCCACCGGTTTTGCAATCAGTAACTACGCACGAGTCATAGTCGCACTACAGTACATGTCCTCTGCCATAATAGCCTAATTCATGTCCGCTTCCCTCAAGCTCTTATGGTTCAGCAGTGTCGTTGCCTCTCATACGTTCGTGTGTGAGTATATGTCAGGGTTCTAATGATGATTGGCCACCCCAACGCGCAGCCGCTGCCCATGTCTTCGTCTCTAGGGTGTCGGAGTGGGCCAGTCGTACATTGCGCCCCTTTTGTACCCGCGAATTCGCTACTACACGCTCTGTCCGCGCCTTCGCCGCCCCCTTTTGTCTTCCCTATACTGAGCCTTCCTGCACCCGAGATATCTTCCCAGGGTTGAAATAGTTGGCCCGCTACATCTGTTATGTTTCGGTCCACAACCCCGTTATCAGCACCCCGTTCGTCCGTTACGTCTACGAGTTCGCATGCTGACAGAAATATGGATCAACATGACCATGATCGGGGCACTATGGGGTGACTGTATAGGTGAGGTTGAGGAAGGTCCGACCACAACGTATCTCTTAGGGCTAGATGTGTTCTCTCGATTATCGGAAGGTTCTGCGGACAAGCAGAAATTCCGGGGTATGTACGAGAATCATTCGGAAACCGGAACTAATAGATTATGCCGTATTGAACAACCAACTGATTGTAGGCCGGCCGCAAACTTGGAGCATTCGAATGAGCGATGACGGGATAAGTACATCATTAAACACATCGGGCAGTACAACGGTCCATCGGACCGAGTACATTCTGGAATATCACGATGGTTCTCCCCACTCGTCGTCTGCTATCTATTTCCAGCTCATTTTCGTATGCGCAGCGTTCAGCTCGATAGCCAAGTTCGAAATGATCAACTCCTCGTTCGCTGGATTGTGCGTCCATCCTTCCATCTCCCCGCAATTGAGTATCACCGTCGTAGGCTGCTGCACACCCAGAATAGTGATCGTCTCGAGTTTCTGATCGATAGAGTACTCTCCCTGGCTCTCAATGACCAATTCCCCTCCGCTTGCAAAGAAGCTCAAGGTGCGGTTCGCTCCCGGAGGATAGCTCTCGCCATCGTCAACGTAGGCATTGCCCCACGCGATCCCTGCCATATTCAACGATACGAGAAGCGAATAAGGTCCCTGCCGTGTCTCATAGATCGTGTAGGCAGGTTCCTGGTGCAAGAGTAAGATGGAGCTATCTCGGATGTGGACATTGATGTGGCTAATCGGGGCGCTCAAAGTTGTGTTTGTACCAGGAGTGGCATTGACGACAGCGTGGGTCCACCAATCACGCCAGATAACCATGCCTCTTCCGGGAAAGATGCCTTGGGGTCCAAGTTAATCGTCAGGTCATGTGTTTGCACGGGTGTCGCCGGGGACGCACCGTCAACTGTGGTTGTTCCAGGACTCAACACGGGGGTGATGAGGATGTCACTTCCAATCAGCCACTGTCTGTCGACATTGAAAAGCTCCGGCTCGTTGGGGAACTCGTAAAACAGGGCCCGAACCGGTGGGAGACCATTAATAGAAGCGTTGGCAAAGAGGGTATACTATCATCCAACATGTCAGTACACTTCAGTGATTTTTCCCGAGGCACGCACCCAGTACGGTAACATCGAGTATCTGGCGGCAATCGCAATCTGCGATGCGTTCGCGACGCTGGCCCATCGGTAGGGTTCCTGAGGCAGAGCAGCATAGGTATTGTGGTTCCTGTAGAATGGAGTAAAGGCGGCAAGCTGCATCCACCGGTTGCAAAGTTCTTCGTCGGTATTTCCATCTGAAAGGAGTTACAATGTTTCCATTCCAGCTTCATGAAACAGAACTGACTGACACCACACGTGTCGGCACCGACCATTGGAATTTGGTAAATCTGGAACTGTAGAATGCCTTGGATGCTCAGGTACATGTATTGCCATTTGCTGTAGTTGTCGCCGAGCTAGAGAGATGCATCAGAACTTGCGTGGGGCAGCCCTCAAAGGCCAGGACATACCCAGTGGCCTGTCCACTTTCCGGAAGACAGAAAGGTAGAGCGACTGATCAAAAATGGTCTCTTCCCATTGAATATGGTCTGCGCGGCGAGAAATGTGGTCTTCTCCACCATCATCCCAAACATATTGTGTACGTCAAACTCGGTGTAACCACCATAGTGAGTTGCATTCGTAGCCAGTGTGTTTGTCGAGAGTGCTCCATAACCTGATCGGCGGAGGCATGAATCAGTTGGAAATCAAATGGAAAGATACAAGGTTTGACCATTGTGAATGGCGTATGGCGGGCTGTTAACGTTGACATTTGGCTCGCCTCCAGCGCCAACACCACGTTTCGCGAGTGTCTCCGTAGTTCCAGGTTGACAAGAGTTCGTCGACGTTCCGTTGATTGTCATATTACCACTCGGTCCCCAGATAGTTTCATTGTAACTGTAGGAGAATGACACTCAGCATGTTGTAGTGGCAAATGGAGTCTAAGCAATGCTAACCATTCAGGGTATCCAGTTACCACAGCACCGATCACGCTAAATGGTTGCAACGCCGAAGCATTCGCGCCGGTACCGCTGTCCTCGAGATAAGCTTAGATTCTAGTCCAATCTAGGGGTTAGCTTACCAAGAATGACTGCAAAACGAGCTCGGTTCGTTCATGTCGAGCCAAAGACCAGAGAAGTTGACGCCGAGTTCAGTCCAGTTCATCAATGCTTCCGTCCACCATGCTTGGGTATTCTCCGCGAACCAGTCAGGGAAAGTCTGTAGTCATGAAACAGTCAGTACGGGTGGATACAGCATGGCAGAAACTCACTGAATAACCAGGCCAAACTAACCCGATGTAAAGGGATCCGTCAGGGTTTTTGATGAAAGTATCGCTGCGTAGGGTGAGGTTGGACACACTGCAAAATATTTGAACCAACATACCTCGTGACACCGGCAGAGAATGGGTAATACTTGAAAGGTGATCAGGAAGTAATTAGACCTGCCCGAAGCCAGAGCTCACCACATCGGTCGTGTTGACAGTAACTCCGATACCTATGTCTAGAATAGGGATGTCTATCAAAATGAACCTGTTCAACATACACTGCACATCACGTTTATCAATGGAACACTTACAATGTTGGTGGTTGGCAGTCTAGTAAAACGAATTAGTTGCTTTGCTCATTACAAAAATGGCAATCAGACAACTGACTAATTGTTCGATGAATTGATGGAGTTCATCAGAGGGGAACCTCAAGGGATCGATTGTAAAGTCACGGAATGCATGATACAAATCGAGGTCATTCCACTGAACTGGTATCCCACGTAGGTGAGGGCCATTTAACCATCAGATGAAACAGACCTTCAAGAGGAATGTTTGCAGCGCGCATAGCAGCAACGTTTGCGATGACTTCACTAATGTTGACATATCCCCACCTCACATACCCCTTCATTAGTTTCTAGTCGAGCAAGTAATAATCGATGGCCTACCTGCACAAGTGGAATCCGAAGCCCCAAGCCGGCTGCCACATGGGATAACCGATTGTCGCCCCGTATTGAGCAATGACTTCAGCATCCGTAGGCCCAGAGAAGAAGTAGAAATCGAGAATTCCTCCAACCATTCGATACTCAATAAGCGACACCTGCGAGTTAGGCGGAGTTTGTAAGAAGATATCGGACCCTGCAGCACTACCAAATCATTCCGATGTGTTCACGTGAAAGCATTGGTTGGTAATACCTGAGTAGCAAAACTCCCGACGACGACGACATGTTGGTGGTCTCGTTGAAGCGATGCTCCAGGTAGATGGGATGTGACCCATATCTTTGTCGCATCAGTCATATGTTGCTCCTATATCGACTTGTCTTACATGTTCTGGTCAATAGGATCTTCGACATCGCGAGCCCAGAGTGTTTGGATAGTGCCGACACCGCCATTCGTACCTATATCACGTCGGAAGCCACTGCTGGCAATCACCTCACCCAAACCATAGATGTTTGTACCATAAGGCAGTGCTGAGGCGATCTATTCACGGCGCGTTATATACATCAGCCCGCAGGCTATTTCGAGGATGAAACCTGTTTACCTGAAGATACTGATCTTCAAACACGAGGGGGAACCCATCGAATGCCGTGCTGGGATCCGAGACGTTGAAGGGTGGGATGGGTGTTGGCGGGAGGGAGGTGATTCTGGTATCAAATATAGGCATTGCATCTGGATCACAGCGGCGCGTGATCCAGAAAGCGAATGGCAACGCGTCATAGTTGAACACGAGGTCTGACGACCCTGTAAACGATTCTGTTGGATCAGGTGGACGCTCGATGACAGATTCGGGGATTTTGAAATGCTCGTTCACAGTGTCGTAGATTTTGACGTGTAGGCTAAACGCAAACGAATCGACAGGATGGAATCATGATATTTGAGAGACTCACGTCGTCTGAGATTGGTAGGTGACCCGAATGGTGAGAATCGCTACGTCCATGCCAAACGCATTACAAGGCGCGCCCGCCAGTGACAACCGCGCAGTCAGACCATACTGAGACTCGGTCAGAGATCCCAGAGTGTAGCCTGTGGTACATTGATATCAGTGTTATGGACCTGGGCGGAAATGTACCTGGGCAATCGGTGAGAACGAAGTACAAGATTTACGTATTGCTAG